>JTDE01001065.1:75176-101164 GCA_014338405.1 Paragonimus skrjabini miyazakii
GTCAGCAAGTTTACGCTGTCTCCAAGTCTGTCCTTTGTTCCTCCAGGTGATGGTCAAGTTGAGGAACGATATGATTTGTTTTCAACATGCTGCTTCATTCATCTTATTTGCCAAGATGCAGACTGTCCATAATTCGCTATTTACTTTTCACCTAGTTGTGACAAACTATAACTGACGAGAATAGGTATCTTGTTATTTTCGTATTCTGTATAATTTTTCAAAAGTTTTACCCAAGTGATTGCAATCAACCTACCACTGCGTTCCAACCTACCACGTGAAATAAACTGCAATTATTACGGTAGAAAAATGAAGTCGTTCCTGTCCAAAGTTGGTTATCAACTATTTACTTTCTTATGGGACTGATTAAAACAGAACAATTCGCACGATTCTGAGATGGTCTGGGTGGTCAACCCAGAAGCAGTTTTTGAAATCATGATTCACAGTAAGTTTAAATAGGTTGACGAAAGGATTCATTAGAATGGTGCACTCAAATGTGTTTTCAATACGCTTTGAAAACAGAAGATGATACCCTGTAGGTAAAACCCGTGACCTGAGTGATACGCACCAATGGGTGGATTCCAGCTTGAAGTGGTCGGGCTCCCTCGTGAGTGAAACATCTACCCGGTTACTTCATATGGTTTAGCTAATCTTGAACATGAATGTTAAAACAAAACATATGCTTTCTTCACAGAGCAACTTATAAATGTTGACTGGAAAAACTCCATTAATTGAAAGTTTGAGGTAGTCCATTTTGCAACTGATTCATGTGGGTAACTATTGTGTCACATAAATTTAAAAGACGGTTAGTCAAATAACTCGTGTATTGTATTGTAATGAGTACAGTATACAGTTCTTTTGTCCTCGATGTAGAAGACATGCGCAATTTAGCAGCGGTATTGTAATGTAGCAAGGGCGACAATTGTGTCGAAATAAGTGCGGACGACAGCAAGCAGACAGGGCTGTCCAGTGAGACGATGAACAATGTTCTAACTTGAGATGGATACGATATGAGGAAGACCGTTCATCAACTGAAATACTGTGGGGCAAATTGTTAATTGATTAAGCTGATTCTCGATGTTCTCCTACTTGACCAGACATTTCATGTCCGGTGCTATCCATGTGTAAAATAATCAAAACGAGACAACTGAACTGAAACACGAACAGCTGATCTGGATGAACCCCGACTTTCTAGTGATGCGTCTTCAAACGACCAGTTATTTTGACCGCTTTATCTCAAGCTGTTTGCATAAAACTGGTGATATATCATTTCCAAGCCTCTGAGTTGTGACCCAGTTTTGAGTCCAGAGGCGCTTCATATATGTCACAGATATAAATGGGACGTCCCCCTGAATAAACTGTGCATACATTTTTACCTATTCTATTGCCATGATGTTTGACGGTATTGTGAGTATGAGTTAGAAAAATCTATTATCCGTTAACAGTACAGTCTGCGGAAAGATCAATCCTGAATGGAAATTTTCAGTGTTTCATTCTACCACCAGTTCAACCTGCGACTTTCTTGGTGCACATTTAACCTCGTCTACTGAATGTCACTCTCCCTAGTCTTTAAACTTCTCCTTTGGCCTACCCCCGGTGATGGTGTCAAATTTCTCAATGGTATCGATAAAGGCGTGCTAACTTCAACATTAATTCAGCACCTGGTTAAAAAACCGAGTAGTATGAATGAGAGCTTAATCATGTAACGATTTGTGAGCATTCTCGAGAAGAAACTAAGAACGAATTTACGAATGATCCACCGAAAGCGAACTCAAATGAGGGTCGAGCAAAATAAGCACTGCTGATAGGCAGTCCCTTTCCGGTAAAGGTTTCAGTTATATAATACAGTCGTACTGTTCTTATCAAAATCGACCGTTTTCAACAAGAGTTGTGCTCCTCTAAGCCAATGGTCATAGAGAGGAAAGATTGCAACAAATGAGTATGAACATGAAGTACACCAGACCATTTTGTTTAATATGGCAATCCTATTAACGTGACTATACTTAATACTTGAACTGATGTGGCTACAACAGTAAAATTCTTAACTGAAAATGTCATAGGTTTACTTTTTGATAATTGAAATTGCGATGTACAAGTTGATAATCAAATTATTGATGAATCTGTCTCTTGTGTAAAAATACATGGCATCTTCAGAAGGAAATTACATCAAAAGGTCAAACTTGATCATTTTCAACGCTAGATTCAGGGTTGAGTCATTCCTAATGCATTATCGGACGAGATAACATTTTTTTCGAAACATAGAAATTGACCTTCATCCAGTAAATCGATATAAACCAGAGACCAGTAACCTCCAGCGTGAGATTTGAGTTAGAAATGCTTTTCAGGTAACTGTTTCGTTATTTTCTGTAACCCACACTACCAGATTTCATGAAGAATTAGTCGATATTTACTGAAGACAAACCAAAATGTAATGAAAATTGTTGAACACACAAACCCACATTTTTGAGCTGTGTAAGAGAAAATTACGTTTGTGTAAAAGATTTAAGAAAGTTTCATTAGCAGTTTCTGTAACTTGCCTTTTTGTGGTTAGATTTTTGAGTAGATTGGAGATTAAACTTATTCAAATTCACATGTGATTCTCAACTTAACCTGAGTTGTACCCTCGGCACTAGCAGAAAACCGTGTTTTTATAACCTGTGCAACAGAAATGGAGGTCTGGGTAATATTCAAGGTTGAAAGAATAAGTAGTGAAAGAAAGTTTGGACTTTATAACCATGGATAAGAAATTTTGATTTTAGGACTATCTAAAAGCAAGCAACATACACCACAAAGGTATTCTAACGCTATCTAGTTTGACTGTAAAAATTCTGAAATTTTCACGAGTTTATCGTCTGTCTTTGTCCTTTTCTCGCAGCTAATATGTCAGTACTGTCGGTGTTCAAAATGTTTAATCATCAACCATTTGATCATTGGACAATTGACATCAACTAGCCATAACCTACAACCATTGAGCATAGAGAATAAGCTTGTCAACTGTTCAGGATTCATAAGAGTGGCATGGTGGATCATTTTGTTACTGTTCCTAAGTAGCTGCCGAGCATTGTATACTTTATAATATGGAAGGTTTCATAAGTGCTTAATATTTAAGAAATTGTGCAACCGCAAAAAGACATACGTAGGAATTTCTGTGAAGTAGAGCACATTTACTTACTTGCTGAAGTTTCGGGATCTTGTAAATTTGACAGGCTTCTGTCGTATGCTTTCCAATGTTGTTAACAATTTGTATCAATTCATGTTCGTGTAGTAGTTTAACGTTGTACAAAGGTTAATCGAGACTTATACCATATATGGGACGTGCTTTGAATACTACAACTTACTTCTGTTGATACTACTGCGTCTTGAAAAGAGCGGGTCAAGGTCAGTCGTAACTTAAATGTACACAGATGGTATGAAAACAGAAGAATGATTTTAACCCACAGCTTCTAGCTAGTATCATAAATGTTGCCGTTGAACTCTTAGTTACGCTAGCACTGTCTGATAAAGAGTTCAATTATGGACAAGACTGGTTACGTTGGGATGTTTGGCTATTAATCTGAGCATTGAAATACACCAAAATTGAGCAGCATTTTTCTTACTGATACGACAGCAGCGAGGTGCAAAGTGCATGTTACTTAGAGCCAGCATATATGGTACAGTCTATTGACAATATTGACAAGAAGGGTTTTGACAGCCAGTGTTCAACAAGAGTGCTAACATCAGCAACCGTGCCATAGGGTCTTTATTCACGACTAAAGATCCACTGGGTTACGATGGTCAGCTTTTCTACTCTATTGTTTCTCGTAAGGGGTACAGTTATTCGGGATATCTGTTATGGCAGTAACAAAGCAGTTCATCTGAACAGTATGTCGCAAAACAATGAACCTACCAGGGTGGCAGCTATAACAACACCAAAATTCTTCAAGTAATCCGGAACAGCCAACCAGTGAAAAATGTTTAAGTAAACCAGTAAATCGGACGAACGCAATTGATCGAGAAGGTGCAGTCAATTTATAATCATACAGAACATCTTTCTCGATTCGGGTGAAAAGCGCCAATCTGTTGGTCATTCGCGTGCCAGGTTGAGTCAAACGACCTGATACTGATTCATTGACTCTTGATCATCGGTCAACCAATGTGAGTGGTTATATGGATGCAGACATGCCAGCTTGGTCTGGTTTGCATCTAGCCGGAACTGAGCCGTACTATATGCAGACTTAAAAAGGGTTCGTTAGCTGACTGGTTTCAAACAGACGTGCTCAGGACTTGCAAGCGCTGTTTTCCCAGCTCAAATGCCGGAACTAAGAACCTCTTTTGGCTAGTATGGTTTTTATGAAGTCCGGAAGTTTTGGATACGTTGCCCTTGATCGTTCACCCTACTAAGATAAGAGTCATCATCGGATACACCTAAATGTTATCTTTGAGAGTTTCTATTCAACTAACTGCCATTTTGTTTTTAATGTAAGTGGTGTAATATTCCGTTTTGCAGAAGGAACTGGATGTGTCAGGTCGAAAACAAACGACCTGATATTTTATTTCAGACAATCACCCTATGCAATGTATGATAGTGAACAACGTGTCTTCCAGTTGCGTGTATTTAAATCATAAAAAGATGCAGACTAAACCGATGGCAAAATATTCAACAATATCGTTGATTTATTCACCTATCACTGTTCCCAAATGTCACCGAGAATGCAGACAACCTAGAAGTGATAAGGGTGAAAGTGACAGAGTGACAACAATAACTAGATGAACAGGACGGTAGACCTTGATCTAAATTAACAGCTAAAAACTGAAGGATCTGGAAGTATAGCAGGAAAGGTGTTGTCCTCAAAAGTATGATGGAACAATGATCATTGTTGACGGAATAACTAATTTCATAGTTAGAAAAACATTTTCGTGTAGTATGGTCATACCGATATCTGGGGGCATGACTTGGTTCCAGTGATGCTAGCGTAGAAATTCTTGAAAAAGAGAATAACGAGAACAAAATAATTTATTGTAATATCAGTCATATTAATCTCAGCTAAAAAGGCAGTATCGCAATCAATTTCAAAAATATGCGGTGAGCTGAAACGACGTGCATACCTTTCTACCTCATCACAACAGTCACATTTTACGGAACGATTATTACCGAAGTCTATCCTAGCCTTGCGGGTTATATTAAGGCATTAATAGGGAACAATGATTGACTTCCTAATAATTATCGTAACAGAAAACCATGAAGAAACATTGCATTCAATAATTCATCATCGGATCAGTAAAAGTAGATGAGTTCACTGAGGTTAAGACAATATATATTCAGGACAAAAAGATTTAGCATAATGTCCGTGTGTCATATGAAACGTCAAAAAGTTGCGTGTTCACACAAAAATACTCGTACAATTTATGCAACTGTTGTGATCAAAGGTTGCATCAACAGTCTACACGCCTTTTCAAACTCCAGTTGCCAACGGCTGTGTGACGTACTAGCGAATAGAACTTCAAGGTATTCATCACTGACGTCGTTGATTCGCCGCCTGAATGGCTAGTTCATAGATGCCTGTAAATTTTTTAAGGGTCTGCATGACCTGAAGACGTTCTGTCAAAACTTTGTCTGTGTTGTTTACATACTGTTTTGACTTCGTTGAACTTACATAATTGTATTGATCATATGACGAGCTTTTGAGAACAGTTGATATTATTTGATGTTGGTAAAAATTTCTTTGTATATGAACCAATTTTTATTGTGCTGGGTTGCTCACAAACGATGATCAGTGGTTAGCTTGATAGAATGTTCATTCAGAAGCCCATCTGGGCAATCATAGTCTGGAATTCCCGTAGTAAGCTTTCAGTTTAGGAATACGACCTCATTATTATTTTAGTGTATACACGGGCAATCAGAGAATCAGACGTGGGTGCCTACGTTTTATCCTGAAGTATGCAGGTAAACTTGCAGCGAATGGATCCGCTTACATTCCCAAAAACGATCAAGGGCGTGAAAAAATAACTGCAACAAAAAAGAGTTCGAATGTGATTGCCAGCAGCCAACGAAAGCAGACAATGAATCCAGTGACTGTAATGGGTCAATGAAAGCAATACCTAATTTCAATCATCTAACACGTACAACATCATCATCATCATCATAGACAGTAATAAATCAGTGGTTCACACTGATGCTTAAGTGCTACACAACCACGAAGAAGAAGAAACAAGCCTTGTCTAAGAAGAGAGAAGAAAAAAGGAAAGAGGGGGGGACCTAATCACTAAAAATAGCTACGTCTACATTCAGACATAATATATCAAAGCGCCTACACCTTGCAAACAAACAACCGAGCTGTAAGTAAAAGTAAGGCGTCATCAGCAAGACAGCCTTCTTACGGCTTTCAGTGCCTCAGTTCATTGAGTGTACTCACTTCACAGACAACTCGGCCGAACAACGACAACATTCACGTACGACAGTGGAACGTTGGCGTTTGTTGTTGCCTCGTATTCGGATGGTATACAGAGTAGTTGAAGCCACCTCCCGTGATACTTGACTCGAGTTGTTTTATCAAGACAAGACTACGCAATGTCTGGAAGCAATAAATACATAGGCTTGACAATTAAGACCAGGTCAGAAGGCGTCAAGTCATATGACAGGATCGATAAACAGAAGACGTATCGACTAACGAGTGCAGCAAGCAATCATCCTATCCAGCTTGAATAAAGCCGAAAGCGTCGGCTTTTTCCTGTCTGATTAGTGAAAATTACCCTTTACATATGGAAGCAATAAGCAACATTTCTTTAGCAAGAGATGCTATTCAGGATGTTTTTCAGTTAATAATACAAATGTATTATAAAGATCAGATTAAACTACATAAACCTTTGTATGTGCATTACCAATGAATTCTATCTATTCGTTGACAAAAATGCTGTTCAGTGTGTAGCCATTTGGTTTCCGGCCTCTTAGCTTAAAAAAACGGAAGTATTCTGGGTAGTGGTTTGACTTATCAGACGTATGACGTATGGATAGTATAATTCATGTTTGATTCAAAATATCGCTGAAAAAAAAAAGTTTAATATCTTTTGAAACCTCGGTAGACTTAACAATAAATTGAGTGGCTTTTGAGTATTCAGTTATAGCCGATATTTATGAGTTGGTAGGACCGTCCTTCACTTAGGCTATCGATAATCTCTATCACGGTGGCTCGCAAAGATCGATAGTTCTGAATTTACGTTATGATCAGTCTGTACCAGATATTTAGTTATCAATGAAGCATCACAGTGAAGTTAACCAATTCGTTTGGTCGATTGAACCAGAGTAATCGTTAATTACTTTGAGATAGTTTCTTATAGTCTAACTTGAAAACTCCTATCAGCTTGACACGACATCGGGTCAAACTGGAAGTGTAATGAAAGGGAGAATATGTGGTAGTAAGTCCGTCTATGAATTGTAGTGCCCATAATTTGAGCAACCAACAGAACCGATGCATTAGCGCACAAGAATTGTGTTAGAATTCGGTGGGTTCATGTGAGTAGGTGATGAAGAGCTGAATCTTACTAGACGATGCATATCCGCGTTTTATTCATCCGCGGTGAGTGTGTTTCTGGCTGACTATTTGGTGTGTGGCGATTTATCAGTCTACCAAATGGAGCCATGTGCAACGACAGACCAGCTGATGTACTGGAAGCACCGGCAATTTTCATATGGTACCCAGAGTTTCATGCAGATTTGATTATCTTCAGTATGAGAGTTCATTGCGTTACCAGTCACCGGTAAGCATTGGTGAAACTGCCCACCAGTTTAAGCAGTCCGCATTCCAAATGTATGTACTCATTGGGATAATACAAATGAAAGCGCTTCACTTAAAGCTGGAGCAATGCTATGTCCTGTTTAGAATGACCCATGGTTTTGTACACCAGCTGGAAACATGGTCAGTACCATAAATTGAACAAGAACGCTCGGCATTTGGCCAGCTTCGGCCTGATGGTCTTTTGTTCCTGTGTGTCCACGCATCAAATCCGGATTCGAACGGTGAGCAGTAGTACCTGTGGGCTAGTGGATTGTGCTCATCAGCAACACTACACATAAAATAGATATTGTTAACTCTGTTGAAGTCGTTTCGATTGCAATGTCCAAATAAGTCTGTGGCGCAGACGAACCTACTGTGATGTGAAACAATGTGCTTGAACCAGTGGTAAGCTGAATTATCTATAAATTTCACTAGTTAAGAGCGAAATAATAATAGTATATTGTTCAAACCAGCAACATATTCGTAAGTAGTTCATCTCTTACGATATCAGACATTTCGAGGGTGCCAGCCCTGACTCAGATGATGTGTGTACGACCCTAACTGTAGACTGTATCTTTGATAATACATACATCGTATGACAAGAAGCTTGTGAAATATTCTTGCCAGATGGCGGAACATATTGGCTACTCTTTGTAATGATTTTTCGGTTATAAAGTACGCCGTATTTGTTCACACCTGTACAAACGATGCCAGTAAGTAGGGGTGTGAGTGGCGGGCATTCGGGCACTCAGTAAAGTAAGCAGGATTACCGTCTGCTCAGCTTCTGTGCCTTTTTTCACAAAATTAATGAAATATAGGTATGTTCATACTCTTCACAATCTTCGTTTTATTGGAACACCTCAACATCTATAACGTTAGAAGCGTCCAGGAGATGGTAAGATTTTTATCACCTGGTGTATTAACATTGTCAAGCATACGTAAATAGGTATGCCTTGTCGACAAATCTTAAGAACCAAATCAAAACGTTATCAAGGGTTGATTAGGTGATCAAATTTTGACGTCGATAAAAAGACTTCAGTCGTGTCTTATTGACTGGGTTAATATTTCACATAGACTGAGCGCACATGCACATATAATTTAATTACAGTGGAGTATGTATAAACAGTAAGAGGAATGTGGAAGCGAATATGCGATGGTAAACATTTGAAATCAAGATTAAGTTACCACGGTTATCTGATCGGTGTCCAACACTATCCGTGATTTGATTACCAGAACGCACACGCAATGTCAACATAAACCGTTCGTGTATGAAAAGGAATCATGTACACCCAGCCGATGGCGAGTTGGTGTACCTTAGTATGCCTACAGTGGTTTTCTTAACTAACACCCAAAATGACCATGCTAGTTTCGTGCGGTCTTCACAATTGTTGAATGTGTATACCACCGTCGTGTAACCAAACGTGTGTCGACGTCGCTTATTGTAATTAGTCTAAGGCCATCTCCTTATTACTTTCATGAGAGGTTCTGTTCCAAGCAAGTTTTCTCAGACTTTCCGAAGTGTTTAATTCCGTGTATTGCAGTTAATTAAGTAAATACTATTACATCTATAGCGAGCTGTTAATAACCAAACCCGTGTGGACGTTCTCCATTATATACACAACTACTTTGTAGTGTGTTCGACAAAACGAGTGCTCGCTAGTTGATTACTTCGTTCATCGTGACGCCCAATGAAACCAAACGAAAATATGTAAACCGCGGTGGATTTGACCTTGTGCGCTGGAGAACATGTCGTTCTAATGGCAATATCCAGACGATATTTCAATAGCTCAACAATCTGAGCGCCTAATAAACAAGTTTTTAGGTCATTCAGTGTATGTGTTGTCACACCATTTTACACAAAACGTTCGTGTTTAGATCTTATGAATAAGATCAGTTTCCTTTAATTAAGTGAACTTCAGAAAGCAAGATGTGGCAAGTAAGTAGGTATTTGAGATTATCTTTTCCTCGGTCAATACAGTGTGTATTCAGAAGAAACCATGTGCCAAAAGTTTGAATTAATTGACCATATGTGAAATACTTAACCGTTCATGACGGAGTCACAGTGGCCGGATTTCCACACAGACTGTACACAATTGATTTTGGGTCAGTGGCGTGAATTTGCGTGAAATAGAAATGATCTGGTCCTGGCGATGGAAATCGCAACTTGTTTAGAACTTTCCTATGAAAGCACAGTTAACATAATGTTGACCTTGAAAACAATAAGAAAAGACATCTTAATGTCAACCTGTTGTTTAGAGCTCAACATATATATATCATTATCAGTAAGCCATAACAAATGGTGTATCCAGACCCATTGCTTCGTAGTGTGGGTTATATGCCCACTGGAAGTCAATGTGAGGACACCGCAGGGTAGTCATTTGAAATTGAGGGGTAAAAGAGAACGAGTTGAAGTTCTGAATGTATGCACTAAAACTATGTCTAAATGGCTTCCGTCGTTACACGTATACCCGTACATCTGGCTCAGCATAATTTTATGTTGTGTTTTGTTAAATGTGCGTAGTTATAAGTTTTTAATTTCAATGCCTGCGCAATGCACGCTGAGCAAATGGCAATAACGTGAGTGTTTTGATCAGATGTTTTTGTGAGCATAATTGGGGTGAGTGTAAGCGAATTGCCATGGTTTCTGCCATGGCTAGTAAACGACCTTTGACCGATTTCCATTGCACTCCACAGACTCGATAGATCGGTTTGAACGATTCGGCAGGGTTAATCAGATGATTCGATTCGACCAAGTGTGCAGCGACCGCCGATGAGAAAGCCCTTTTCGATCCTCTAGCGAGCCACGGCAGATGATGCTCCCGTATGCGTTCAGATAGTCGCCTTGTTGTGCGGCTTATGTAGCTTGTTCCACAAGAACAAACAAAACTCTTCTCTTGACTAAACCGGACATATTCACGGTACTCAAACAAACCAAAGACCCCACTGTGCTGAAATAACTTAATAAGTATATGAAGTTCAGTACACAAATGGCGGAAGCAAACGCTGCTGTCGAGTTCATGGAACAATGCATCAAAGGCTTAGAATGTTCGAAACAATACTGGATAATCCTCAGACAAAATCGCGTCAACATTAACGAGACTTCACTGCAACGACTAGCTTTAAATGAGAAGGACACATGGAAAAACAGAGCTTGCGACTTGGTCTACAAGCAGGCTATTTCCGCGAGGGTATTAGCAGAGTTGTCACTAGAAGAGGCAAACGAGTTTGAGAACTACGTTCAGCAAATCGTAGCTAAAAGACGAGAAAAAATGTCAGCAAGACTAAGAAATCAACTCGACGCGACCAAACCTGAGGCCGAATTCCCGAAAAATCCGGAACGGTACGTGCATAATTCCTCCTCTTTGGCATTGCATAAATTTGCTCTTGAAGTATTATCATTAGGACAAACATTCTGCTGTCTAAAAAGTAAAATTAAACAGTTAGATTTAGAAAGTCAATTTAAAAACCTTTATGACCAACTGATCGATTTGAAACCAACGTCAGCTCTTAATACTGAGATGCTCAAATCAACCTTGGTTCAGTCATCTTATCAGTACCTGACCCGGAAAACCATAGGTAAAACCTACTCACTCGACAGCATCTAGCCTCACTAGAGACCCTAGGGGGAAATGAGGATTTTATAATATCCAGACCTGACAAAGGGGCTGGAATCGTCATTCTAGATAAAGCTGATTATTTAGCTAAAACGAATGCTCTACTGGTAGATACAACCAAATTTATATGTATAGAGACTGAAAAAGACAAAACAGTGGCATTAACAAAGACACTATGATGTATGCAACAACAAGGGCTGATTGATTCAGCTACTTTCGAAGGAATTAGGCCAGTAGGTAGTGTAATCTCCAGGCATTATGGGTTACCCAAAGTGTATAAAAACGGAGTGCAGCTCCGGCCGATTTTAGATATGTGCAATTCACCGTATCAGGCGACTGCAAAATGGCTAGCCGAGTTGTCAGAACCAGCTAGGAGAAAACTGGCGATTCATAGTCTTAGAGACTCTTTTTAATTCGTTGAAACGGTAAAACATCTGAACACAAAGGGAATGCGTTTATTCTCGCTGGATGGTACGTCTCCATTCACGAATATCCCACTAACCGAGATAATTGAGTTTCTCGGTCGGTATATAGAAAGCCACGACATAAACGTAGGGATACCAGTAGATGAGCTAAAGCAGCTTTTGTATCACTGTACTTACAAGGTTCAGTTCAGTTTCTCCGGTAGGTTATATCGTCAAAAGGATGGATTGGCAATGGGTTAATCGTTAAGTCGTTTATTAGCGGACATTTTTATGGCAAACCTCGAAAGCAGTTCACTACCGAAACACACAAAGTCACTAGCTCTTTATAAACGTTATGTAGACGATATTAGCAGCATGGTAAACGAATCTCAATGTCTCAATGAAACACTGGCGCACTTCAAATGAGTCCTCAAAAATATCCGCTCTACCCTGAAACCCGAATCACCAGTGAGTGTAGCGTTTTTAGACGTGTTCATGTCACGCCGTGAGGACGGCACATTACAACGTAGAGTATACCTTAAAGCAACCTGGTCAGGACAGTATACTAACTCTAATAGTTTTGTACCACTGAGACAAAGGAAGAATTCAGTTTGATGTTTATTCGATAGAGCTGTGAAAATGTGCTCAGATGACACCATAGAAGAAGAAGAACAGTTCATATTGAACACGCTGCATAAAAACGGTTATCCAGAACAGTTTATAGCTAAACACGTGATAATTAGCACAAATATAGATGCACCGCAAACTGTAGGCAAAAAACCTCGCTATATTACGTTGCTTTTCAAGGGCGACAGCACTGCCGAGAATATAACCAGGAGACTTAACGTAGCACGTAAAAAAACCTATTTCGCAGCTCAGTCACGTAAACGATTTAACTCCACATCAGTTTAGCGTCCCCAACTAAGAAATAATGTCAGTGTTGGGAAGCCAGATACTACGATGGGGACAACAGATGTTTGGAAATTACTGATACAAACTGACACAGTTTTGGACCAACTATGTATTTCACTGCACAACAACAGTAAAATGGGTAAACACTCAAAAGAGTAGGTTTTCCTCACAATTTATGAGCAATAAATTAATTATCAAGAAATAACATAGCTACTATGGCCGAAATTCTGATAGACCGATGAAAATCGTCATTGGTTTGTATCGTGGAAAGAAAACTACCGAAATGACGATGACGATCAACTGTTGACCAATATTCATTTCAGTTGTGTCTATCTTAGGTTATCAGAAACTCAATCCATTTGGAAGCAGATAACCGTAGTTGGACATACGGTATGTGTTGAACATCAAACATGTGGTCAGGTTCACTTAAGTGCAACAATGATGAAAACACCGGAAAATGATGGATTGCATTGGGTATCTGTCAAGTTATCATAAACAGTGTGGACAAGAGACTTCCAAGTAAACTGTGCGACAAATTTCTACACTTTTCAGATGCCAACATGATCCTTTCATATGATTCATTATAGGTAGACAGATATAATTAGAAGCGTCGATATAATTTGTTGAAAAAAGTTTATTTCTCTCCAAAGTGATATATACTTCGAGATATATATGAAAAAATTTTGTTTTCACTTTTATCTTTTCACGTCAACTTGTTGAAACTCAACTTTCTGCTCACGTTTTTATTTTGTTTGCTGATTAGACCTTTCCATTTTGAATACATCAATCAAAGTGAGATCTTTCAAGACCAATCAAAGTATACATATATGCAGAAGCTGGTCTGCAATGTTAGTTTCAGCTTCGGTTGGAGATCAGGCTCTTCTATATTTTTCTCAGGTTTTGACATCGTAACATTCAATACCACTTACTCTTGATTTGTGTTTCGTATCTTCATGGGTTAGCCATTTCTGTTCTTTTGTTGTTGACCATACCGGTAGTAAAACCTTAACCTGTGGAAAAGTTAGGAGAGACACAGTAAAGAGAACATCCAAATGAGCTGCTAGATCATTTGGTGAACGCTGAAAGCGGAGGCTAGCTAGTAATATAAGAGGCGATCGACTAGATATGAATTAGTTCATTGTACACGATCATTCTACTCACTTTTCACATTGTTGCACCAACTTCGTGCAGTCGGTGGAAGAAAAGAGTATACCTGTTTACAAACATAACCTTTGCTATTCTTCTACGGTTAACCTCTTTGAAGTATCTTATTATTATTATTACATATGACGCAACACACCTCTGAGTGACACTTTTTGTTCTGTCTTCTTGTTGTGTGCCACAAAATGGTGACCCTTGCAGGATCTGAAGTAAGCAGATCTAGGGTGAAATCATCTGAATAGGACTGGCTTCTTTCAAGCTCATCAACCATCAGAGAATTCTAGAGCAGTACGTACGTACTATCAACCGCCAGCTCCATAACTGTCGGAGTACAAGTAGTTATTCGACATAACTGAAAATTCGCTATCGATCGGCGCTATATCCTATGGAAAATTAAATGCGGACTCACCTTCGGAACTTTCCACTGGAATTTTATGCCAACCTGATACTGAATTAGCTAAGCAGGGAGGCCTCCAATATTGTTGTTATGGCCAAAATTCTGGACAGGTCCGCATTGAACAAACCGTTCACAGAACGGCTGTGTCCAATAAATCTTCCCTGGCATCCTACAGATTAACGTCAACAATTTCACACGCGTAAACAGCTCGAAAGAGAACCCATTCGGTCGCCTGCTTGCGGACTGCAGCGTCTTGTCAAAGGGGACCAAGAAGCTTGACATGCGAATCCTTGAACAGTTGGTTGATGGGATCTTCCAAAAAGACGTCACATGGAAATTTATGTTACACTCGATTAGAAATCTAGATGCCGCTTTACAGCTGGATGAAAATCCTGAGAATTTCGAAGCAGCTGTTAACCGGTCTGCACAACATCGCTTAACGGCATGAAAATTCAGCAGTACAGTGAAAGTTCGAAATCAAGTCCAGGACCTAATCATTCGCATAACGAGGCTTGAAGAGGTTGACCTTGGTCCAATAGATTACGGAGACCCTGTTACCATGGAGGAAGATAAATTTTCCGGCTTACGGAACCAACTACTAGGTCGCTGGAAATCCAACCTGATCTAGTGAGTCCTGCGACCGTGTTCGTGTTCCTTCCCTTACAGACTGTTTTAAATCAATAACAGGGCCCACGGTACGGACGATGTGTGTGGGTAGCACTTGTAGATCTAGGTAATACCTCGGCGCTACTAAGCGCAGTAAGTGCACGCATGGCACACGGATTCTGAAGCTACGGGGGGAGCGCTACTACCAAATACTTGTTACAGCCGATGGTGAATAAAGGCTGGTGGAGAGCACAACCATTAAACCGGTTATCGTAGCCGAGTGTCGCATATGGCGCAATTTTGTGGTGAGCTCAAGCCTTCCTTTATGTGTTGTAAGTGGGATGGATTTGCCTGGCCTCCCCAAATGCGGGTTCCATTTACACAACCCTTAGTTAAGTAGTCCTTCTTACACAGCTTAGTTAACGCACCGGTGCAGACGCATCCAGGAGAGCCACATTCCTTGCCTTATCGCCACGGCTCCCTTTAACGTGAACCTCCGACTCGAAGTCGGCAATTAGAGGTTTGGCACATATATTCGCTAAGGAGTGAGCAAACCTAGATTGTACAAATCTTCTGAAACATGGAATAAATGCGGAGGCAACATCACTTAAATTTCCTCCCCAAAAGATGTCTGCACATCTCCGGAACATGGCACGTCAGATGATCGATGATATGCTAGAGAACAATGTTATCCAGTCCTCGAATCCTTCATTGGGCTGCCTCAGTAGTTCTAGTAAAAAAGGCAGTGACCCACGATTATGCGTCGACTATAAAAAGCTCAAACAGGTGGTTAAAACGTGCCCAGATGACAGCAATTGATAGCTTATTTGATACACTTAACGGGGGTACACATTTTTGCGTGTTAGATCTTACATCAGATGATCGACAAACGGTAGGTGAATAGGGAGATCAAGCTAAGACGGTCTCCGCATTACCTCCTGGACTGTATAAGTTCCAGATTTTGCCTTTCCAGCTGTCGAATGCACCGGCGATACTTCAACGCTTAATGCGAATGGCGCTGCATGGTTTGATCTGCGAAACGTTTCTAACGTATCCGGATGACGTGATAGTTAACGTAGTATCAGAACAAGGGCACATATGCAATTCATGGTCTGTATTGCCCCCAAGTTGAGTTGAAACGAAAACCTTCCAAATGACACTGTGTGCTCAATGAGAATTTTTCTGAGGCATACAATTTACGGGTTAGGTATCCGTACAGATCTGAAAAGTCGCAGCAAATTCAATAGTATCCTACTCCGACGGATGTGAGAGAGCTGAATGGCTTCTGTGTCGATTTTGCCCGCATCTCCACTTCCCTAAACAGACTAGTACAAGGCAGTCAGATACTCACATAGATAGAGAAGTGCGACTAAGCCATCAAGATTACTGCTGGAAGCTCTGTGGGCCGCGTAACTACTAGATAATCCAGAACTGTTGCCGAATCCCGGAGCATTTGCCTTAGTCATCGATGCACTGGAAATCGAAATCGGAGCAGTTCTGTTTGAACGAGAACAAGACGGCACAGAACTCGTTGTGGTCTGCGGTAGTTGGTAGTTGAGTAAGTATGATAAGAATTATTGCACGATAAGAAAAATTCTTGCGCTGGTAATCTTTGTGCTTCATTTTTGGCACTGTCTTCTGGGCATAATATTTATAGTGAGCACGAAACATCACTCTACTCGCTGATTACTTCAGGGTCTGAGAGGAACAGATAGTCCGACGATAAGAGATAATACAAATTTGTTTGTGAACACTGAACCTGCAAACACCAGTCAGGTACTGACTTACTGTCGAGACGCCCCACGTGCACTTCGTTCCGTATTACGCAACACATGGTACTGATCAACCTACAAAATAGGTCCCGAGATTACCCCAATTTATAAAAGGAGTCGACCAATGGGAAAAGAAATGCAAAGTGAACGC
The DNA here is from genome assembly GCA_014338405.1 of Paragonimus skrjabini miyazakii. Lineage (NCBI taxonomy): Eukaryota > Metazoa > Platyhelminthes > Trematoda > Plagiorchiida > Troglotrematidae > Paragonimus > Paragonimus skrjabini miyazakii. The sequence continues at coordinate 91,942 of JTDE01001065.1, forward strand.
TGAGGCTGGCTGTCTTTTGGCCTTCTGAGAACAGCTCAAAATGGTGGAAAAAGTACTTTGTAAAATTTGATTTAAATCTGTTTATATAAGGGGGACTGTAATTTCAAAAACTGTAGCAGATAAAATCCTAAAAATCTACATCACGAGCTTGGCGTTGTAGGGATAAACAAAATGTAGATGATGTCATGACAGTGACTTTGATGGTTGAATCAGAAAAGGCATGTGAAAGTTTTGCCAATCATGTGAGAAATATGTTAATTTCAGGTGTCCCAATAAGGGACTTCGAGCACACTTGAAAATTATGGCTGCTAGATAACCTAATGATTTAGCTGGCGTCCCAGATATAGGGCTGCTTCCTGAGACAAATCGAAAAAGTCAATATTTCTTAGTTCTACTGAATTACTTCACTGAATGGAATGAAACAGTCCATTTTGTACAAATGGACACAGTGACAGAAGCAACGGTCATCGTCAATCACTGAATGCCTCTTTAGGGAGCTTTTGGTCAAACTCATTCTCACCAAGACTACTGTTTCAAAATCTTCTTAGTTCGTAGAGTTTGCTAGCTACTATGGTTAGATGAAACGTGATTTACAGCTCAACATCCATAGGGACAGCGAGTAAGTAGAAAAGAAAGCGACTTTTCAAACATCGTCTTAAAATTTTTGTGGATGAGAACACTGCTGGATGTAACTTGACCATATCAACGTGCTTGTTAGCCTGCCGCAGTATGACGCAAACGTCGACTTCTCACACTACTATATTTTGTGGACCGAAAGAAGACGAGGTTTCCCTTTAGATATTCGGTTGCCAGTGTCTTTAAGTTACAGAGTACCTAAGCAAACTGGCAAATACAATTCGACAGGCTCATTGAGTGATAGGAGTACATTTGGAAACTTCCCAAAGTTACCAGAAAGACTCTCATAGCAAGAAAGTTTATGATGTCCCTCTGAAAGCTGATGAAGGGTGTGGTTGCATAAAACGCTTGTAAACCCAGGAGTCCCATTGAAGATGTAAAAGCATTCGAAAGGAGCGTACAGTTTCAAACGAATATTCTCGGGTGCAGCTCGTCATATTACGGGACTAACAAAAACAAACAGACAGCTGACAGTGGTTCACTTTAACCTAGTAAAACTACATTTACAGATAAAAGTGTGAATATTTGTTCTAAAATAGACAAGTGGTCTAGAGACAGCTTCATATCAACTTGCATGCCGAAGCGCGTTGATCTTCGTGTTCATCCTTGTAGATGGGAAACATCGTGAGTTTTCTAATAACAGTATAATCAACAATTCAAAAGTGAGCCATGAACAATGTTAACTTAGTCTATTCACTTCACACGAATAAGTTTGTCTTTGTTCCCATGCCATTCTTCACTACGAAAAGACTAAGATCTTTTTCTTTAGAGAAGCCTCATTGATCGCATTTCTGTACATCAGTCTTCTTGCAGTCAAAGTTTTTTCTTCATTCTGGGTCCTAAAACCTGACTAGCCGGAGCCATTTTTACTCCTTGAAGACATGCAAACTGATGAGATTGTGCTGAATACTCCCATATTCCTGCTAAAAAGCCAAATCTATACTTTTCCTGGCTCCATTCAAATGACATTACATTGGCAGTCTTGATTTGATGAGCTACAAACACGCCTGTGACACATGATTTTCCTATAGAGAGACCATACGGCATTGTATTGACGCGTCTCAGGCATGTTACTTTGATTTAGAAAAGGCAGTATATCCAACATTACCACGGACATAACCTATTTATAACCAATAACAGAAGCAAAAGTCGAACCTAGAGCTTCTTTTCGGAAAAGACAAGTTGGAAAATTTTTCTGATTGCAAAAGCTATCGTTATTTGTGAGTAATGTTCATCTGAGAAAAGTATAATGACTGTTGGATGAATTTTGTGTATCGCTGGTCCATACGTTAGAAATTAGGTGTAATTTTAATGTTCATCCAAGCTCTCGGTAGGCGATCGATTGATAAGGAACAAAAAAATAGCGACTTGACCAGACTTGTAGCACTTCTTTTAAAAAACAGGGGATAACAAGTCCGGACCGAATGAATTTTGTGTTAATAGGTTTTCCAGCCTAATGCCCTGCTATGAGATACAACTTAGTACAGAGTTATCTTTACTTCATCAGCAGATATTCTTAAATCGCTGTTGTGTACGTTCACATGCACTCTACTCGGTGTGTAAACTGTCTTCACGTCTGCATCGGTATAATCAAAGAGGCTGCAAAATTTTAAAGTACCAAGCGTAATTTAATTATTTGTTACTATCTTGCCTCGAATAATGTTCAGATTTGCCCTAAATTTTGATAGAAACCATAGTGATATGGAAACTGACTACAAACTGGTGCAATTACATCACCTAAACTACTCACTAAAGTGCGGGGTTATCACCTTCAGACCGGTAACAGTTCCACGCTTGACGACTTGTGAAATACTCAACCGCTTCGTATCGTTTCTGAACGTCCTGACGTGTTACTAGGTCGGAGGCACTTTACTTGACGGTAGCTTTTGCCGACGTTGGAGAGTCCTCCAACGATGACTCACTAGCTGCCATAAAGATTGGGTCAGTCAAACCCGTTAGTTTTAGCATTTATGACTACGAACTATACCCTATGGTCTATCTCTAGACCCGCATTACTAGGAACATATTATTCCGTTTCCTACGACTAACTCATCTCTTTATTATGCCGTGGTCACTATGACCAAGCATATCGGAAACCCAAATCATACAGGTAAAGACGCAAACAAGATTAGATGGGTCATAGTCCACCCATGGCTGAGACGTTTAAAATAAGGCGACTTACCATGTGTGCCATTTCTTGATAAATTACACCCGTTCAAATTCTAAATACTTGCCCAGGCGACTATTTACACTACAATAACTTTCTTCAGGAACTAGAGTGTACAGAAAATGAATTATTTATTATACACGTATTAACAGTTAAATGTCTGGCTTCTGAAAACTATCAACTAGTTGCGCTGCACATAACAAGAGTTTGGACCACTTTCTACTCCCGTTTCATGACCGACTCGTTTAACAGCACATTTTTGTGCATAAATTGTTCATGTGGATCAGGCAGCATTTTCGTTATAGTTCATCTTTGTAAATGCCACGTTAGTTAATGGGTTTGGTCATTAAAATAGGCAACAACAAAACCGAAAAGTTTCTTGTGCCCTTTTGATAATGCAAAATTATTTTGGAAAACGCTCAAGAAAGTAACTGTGGTGGGAGAGCTTGTATTGATGAACGTGATGTCAATCAAAAGTTTGCGCAAAAACAGCGAACAGTACTCGCGCCCGCTTATTAGTTCATTAACAGTAAGTGTTAGGCTTCATTTAACCATGACATTTCACGATTTACTGTTAATGGTTTAATGTAACAGCGCACGAATTATAAAGTGAAACTCCATGGAGGTTGTGTAAAGTCCGGTAATGCACAGATGCCAAGTGGATTATGTTGAACAGTTCCTGAAGAAGTGGGCTAAGTATTCCTGTAGGTTCGTTTATGCATGATAAAAGACTGTTAACTGCTGGAAAACTGCCCGCAACAAGCAAATACCGAAGCAATGTACTCATGGAACTGGATGCTTTTAACCTGTTTTTCACACGCAAATCGCCGCACAGTAAGTTGTTGATAAACGCCGAATTGCATTCTCTTACATGACGTTAACAATTTAATCTACTGTGGTCATTTGGCTTAGTTGCTGCCGGATGACAAGTGAATAAAAACCCGTCCTTGCTGCCTAAATTACGACGACGTTGTTGATTGCACCGATACCAGAGACGTCTAGGTTAATATTCCAAAATATCACCTATGTAACCAATCATTTATCCAATCCTGTCCATTAAGCTGTTCCTATGGTCAAGTATTTTTTTGCACCATCGTTATTACGGTTAGTGTTTCCTGATGTGATATGCCTTTACTGCATTGCATTTGAGTTACGATAAGCTCCAGGCCCACGTTTGTGTCATCACATGTGGGGTGGTTATCTTAACTGTCAGTTCACATGTATTCCATTCAGATGGTTTTTAATATTCAAGCTAACCCAGTTTCACACGGCAGTTCATTTGGCAGAAGACCAGAACACAATACTGCACCCGATGAGACGTACTGAAATATTTCAGCTATTACACAATGCGTAGTTTTATATTTGGAAATTCGAAACGGGAAATTATTGTATTCAGATTTTTGCATTTTTGTTCCTATACCCACGGTTCTCTGAATGTTTCCGGTAAAACCAGACTTTGTTTCTGCATAAATTGCTCGTGAGTAGCCAAACTCAGGACGCTAGTCGACTGAGGCCATTGTGATCAAACACAGCAACGCATCAGCATTTTGCATTGATGATTAACTGTACAACCAAGAACAATAAAACAATCCCTGGCTAGGGTGAAGTTGATAGGAACAATTATGCCTAAACTCAAACGTTCATCGTAAAGCTGCCTACACTTTAAAAACAAACAACCGAGCTGTAAGCAAAGTAAGGCGTCATCAGTAGCACAACTCTCTTACAGTTCACACTGTCTAGTGTCACAGGGTAAAACTATTTCGCAGACAATTCAGCCTCAATACAATATTTACAGTATTGAGACCTCTTACACGGCATTTCACCTAAACTCTCCAAGAGTGACTAACCCACTAGTTATTCATACCAGGCAAAAATCAGCCCACCTCGTATCTTAAGCGGGATAGCCATGGTATCCTCAAAAATGTTTGATGTGACAAGCGATTAGCTGGATCAACCATATGAGCCCGTGAATATCTACAAAGTGAACAAATGAAATTGCATGACACCCATAACAACATATCTGCTTGCTAACATCATCGTTGCTTATCTGTTGATGCCAAACGGCACAAGTAGTTAAACGCAGAAATAAAAAGCCACATACCCGAAGACGGCTCATGCCTTCTACACTCAGCAGCTAGGTTTTACAGCTATTGAGTAGATTAGCTTTCGCAGTCACCTTGAATATATCATCCTTAAATTGCAGAGAGAGATATCTCTGACACAAGGAATGTCATTGGCTGGCGAGTAGCACCCTAGCCTTGAAGACAGAAGATTCCGTTTCAATCCCTACATCACCGCCGTTGTTAGTGTAGCTTCCTAAGTATCCACACCAATCAATAACCCTCGTAATTTCATTAAGTGCAATAAATCTACGAAATAACAGCAGTCTTGCAAAAACAATTCACAATTTCAGGCTGTGAAGCATATTCCAAAATATCTGGTAGAGCTTATAAAAACGCCTAGCACTGACTGTGTGGCTTGAAAATTGTCAATGAATCATAACTTGCCGTTAACACAGTCAAGGTTAGTCAGTCTTTTATCAGTTAAGAGGTTCATCTCAGCATATTATGGGTGCCGCAGACAATAGTTCCTTCGTTCAGTTGTGCTGAAATTAAACAGTGGTAAAATCGAACGTATATTGTTTATGGTGTTGAAACTGCCACGTAGTTCCCAATATCTCCTGACCTGGGCTGATCTGTGTGACTGGAGTGCCAACAATACGATCATATACTTGCCCAGCACACCCCTAAATTTAATGGAATCTAAATGTATAGGTTTATGTGCTGAATCAAACTCACGTTTACAGTCTACAAACTATGAACTGCTGGCTGACGGCAGTTGTGATGCTGCAGACGGTGGTGAAGAGTAAAGCTTTGGTGAATGTATTCGTGTTCAGCATAACTTCTCCTTTTATGGGCTGTACGGAGTCATCTAGACTGGTTAATGCAACTAACCCTTGGCCTTTACTAATGCCTACCCTTACTCATCGATAGGTGTCGGACAAGGTCAACTGGAGAAGCAGTCTTATTGTGCTTAAGAAACGAATTGCAACTGTGGTCCCAAGCATTGACGGATAGTTCTAACTCTATCGACCCGGACACTATATTACAAGTTTGTGACAGCGGCACGATAAAAGCTGCTTATTTGGCCCTCAGAGTGTTCTCTCCAGAAGTGTTACGGATGAGTTCACCATCCGCCGCGTTGATAATCTGACTGACAGACAGACACCACGAGCAAGTAGTACAGATAAACTTGGTGTTCATTACAGCAAACGCTGTTTCTACCTCTTCAACTTTCTGTTAGTCAAATCACACGATTGGCGATCAGGCCGTCATTGAGTTTCCTACGGCTATTTCTCCTTAACTTGGTGTATGAATTGTCATGAAGGAGTTTCCATCTGACATTTATGAAATCAAACTACTTTGTTGTGATCCATTGTTTGTTTAGTCCATAAACGGCTTTGCCGCATGCTTTAATACTTGTTTTGTGAGTAGACTGTAAGATTCGGGACCGGCGGTCGTTAGATTGTTCGAGATTATAACGGCTAAGTTTGCAGTCTACGCTAGTTTGGTATCACTGTTTTACCGTCGGATTGTCCAATTTTTCAACAACCTGCTGTCGCGGTAGGTGAGGTTGACAACCAACGTCATCAACATCATATTCAGTTTTGAACCACTCTATGACTAGGACGGCCATTGGCCCTGACAACAGTTAGTGATAGGTTGTCGGTTCTGTACCCCATTCGGACTACCTCTATCTGGTCACTGTTGACAAGGACGAAACCGGTCGTGGAGTGTGGTTATGAGGATGAGCACAAAGAATCATCATAAACAGCATTTGGCGCCCTTGCTGCCGTAGCCAGTGAAAATGCTCGCTCCGAGATGGATGTACGCACGCGTACCAACGGGTGTAAGATAAGTTGTTATTTGAAAACCATCGGCTGTGTGGATGCGAGCAAGCCACTGACTGCGACACACCGCCAGGTTAGCGAGGGTTTCGGTCGACGGCATGAATGATCGTGAGCTCTCCAACTGCACAGACGCACCTACCAACCGTGCTCAGTTATACAGTCCAGGAATTTGTGACCCATGATCACGTCATTTCCCAGTTGCCCAGCGGTTTCTTCCAACAGTTATCAACAACACTGAACAACGCGCGACGCGGTACACCTTCCGTCGACCTACAGATTGTGCGACTCAGTCAATGAAGACAGGGCACTTTTACCATTTTAATTATTGGTTGAGAACTTGCCTATTTCTGAACTACGCACTGACAGACTGTTGCGTTGTCTACACAGTTTGTTCATTTGATGTTAACTAACGGGTAGAGATTACGGTAATCAAATACTGAGAGTCTGTATGCATCCTTTGTACGAGTGGGTCACATCTCCGATGCATGAAACAAGGTTGAATACACAAGCGCATTGTGAACTCAGTTTTTAGTCGAAAAGCAAATGTCTTTGACACCATTAGTGATGTAAGTTGGTGCACACACTATCTTCACTATTCTCGTGGGCAGCTCGTCAGCGATACTACGAGTTAACGAAATGACACTACCTTGGTAAGTGAAGTGATCGGCAGCAACCTATCAGCAATAGAAAGGATAGGTTTATTGACCATTCATTATTGTAACAACTCTTTACAACTTGAAGTTACAAAGTACATACCATAGAGACCGATTTGGAATGACATGCAGTTTGTTTGTAGAAGAAATGCATAATTCAATGTCGGTCAGTTTGTTCTCGGCAGAATCCCCAATTCGAGCTCCTCAAAACCCTTAAATGTTCCCTCTGGACTACTGCCTTCCAAATAGTTGAAAGTGAATTTGCAGATTATGCATCCTTGTTGGACACAATCTGAAATGAAGAATGCTCAAGACAGTTGTCCATAAATGTGTATTCTGCACTCACAGCAGAGAATGAACGACCTTAACCAATTGACATACTTTAATGAGTCTTTTCTACGAGGAAGATAATTCTAGATAGCATGTCTAGCAATCTAACCAACGGCAGCGTTTATATCCAAAAATACTACGACCGCTAACCGAGTAAAGAATTGTCGATGGTCTGATATCCATCGTATGGTGAAAGCATGATTGATACCTCTGCGGCCTGACCGGAAATCTGCCCGTTCTTCTCCTACCAGGTTCTGTTTGTGCTATGAGACTCCTGGGTAGCTTACATATGACAGAGATAAGACCAATACATTTGTAGTCATTACTTGGTGTCCTAGTACCTTTTTGAAAATGGGAACGCGTATCGACAAGCACCAGTCATAAACTATCCCTTCAGTTCCCCACAACAAACGGAAGATTGCTGTCAATTTGGACAACAATCGTCCATTCTGATTTCCAAAAAGTGCTGGAGAGAAAAGGTTCGGCTTCACAGCCTCAGTGCGTTTTACTTACTCAAGCTGCAAAACTACTTCTGATTTTCGCGGAGTGTGTTTGAGTCATAAGTACTCACACAAGCTCGACTATCCACAGCGGCACGGTCTGATTCAGGCCATTTGAACTGACTTTCAAAGTGCTGGGTCAATTTATCAAGTCGCCGTGTAAGGCTGCGAACTCGTGAACATCTCATTACCGCCTTGTCGATGTTCAGTAAAATCACGAACCAGAGTAGCCAACACCCTGGCATTCCCTGATTTAAATGCCTTCTCCCTCCCTATGGTTCGACCGGAGTTAACACCTTATGTTTTTTACGGAGACTCTCCGTAAATTTACGTTTTAGTCCGCAGCGGTCCTCATTGTATTCGCAATCAGAAGGGACTAATCGACGTTTGTTCACAAGTTCTGTTCAACCAGCAGAAATAGACTTCTGCATTCTCCGTAATGATTTTTAGAACAGACCTCTTCGTACGTGGCTGCTGTAGCAATTGAGATATTGGTGCCAACGCTTGGTTTCATCACTCCACCGTTGTGATCCGGACAGTTTAGCTATCAGCGCTGTTTGATAGGCCCTCGTCATTCAGTTTGTTAATTAAGTACTTGGCGTTTGTCTGCAGGTGATACCGGAAAAAAGGACAAAACAACGTGGGCATAATCTGTGTCAAGGTGGTCACCCTAAGATGAAAGACAGTCTTTAATGAAGTGACACGAGTGATAGTTGCCAACGATGTTATCGATTTGCCTCCACGGTTGAGTTAAGCAGGGTGGCCTTCACGTGGCGCATTGCCATCGTTTGTGTTAAAATGAGCAATCTGATGTGCTGACTCCGTGAACTGCGTGCTGCTAGTGTGACGCACACAGATACCGGATGTTTCTCCTCAGGAGTAAAACGGCCACATCTTGCGTTCATATCCTCAACAAGCTCCTTAGTGCCCAAACACTTATTATGTCTCCGAAGATGAAAAATGGTACCGTTGAAGGCATTCTTGATATGATATGAACCACTCTCCGTCAAAACATATGTATATGTGA
>JTDE01001065.1:110566-136589 GCA_014338405.1 Paragonimus skrjabini miyazakii
CCTGCATGTTCACAACGTGTTGTTGTTCAAACTATAAATTTAAAATCAATTAACTTCTACCAGCAGAAATTATCACACCGAATTTAACTGTAGTAGAAACAACTGTTATTTTTGTGCAACGTTTGTCTGGATTCCGTAAAAATTACTGTTTATCTGTTGGGCATTCATTGACCATATAATCGTTTTAAGTAATATAATTTCCTGTTTTACTATCGCTCCTTTGTTGTGGTGTAATCCAGGATGATGATTTTAAAATGTAAACATCCAGACAATGCACGCAAGTAGCAAATTATTTTATAGATATGAGCCGTATTCAGGAATGTTTACAGATTTAGCCACACTGTGTGCATGCCTATCAGAGGCTGAGCAATCTACCAACTACTCACAACCCAAGTACCGTAGCTAAATTGAAATTTGGATCCTGATTGGGTTGAGCACAAAAGTAATCCAGATACAAATATTGTGATTTCGGTGACATGATAAAGCTGCTGATGAACTAGAAACATGAGTTAAACCGAACTTTCAAGTTGAACATCACCCACAATTGATCGCAGCTGTCGCATCCCCATAGACTTTCCACTCGGCCCCTTTCGAAAACAAGCACTAGACTCGAGTTTCGCTCTCATTAAAGCTCGTCAGTAGTGCATATCCTTACCACTGTTGGGACTAGAACACCGGCCACGCTGTTCATGAGGCAACCGTGTTTACCACTACGCCACTGACCTCACATTAGCCACGACCGAATTATGTGAACATTCAACCACTTTCGCTTGTGAGTAATGATCAGGTCGCCCGATCGTCTCGAAATGGAAATACAGTTACTGTCTGTTAACTCCATCACCTTCACTCCATCACATATGATAATTCGGTCGTGCCTACCGTGAGGTCAATGGCGCAGTGGTAAACACGGTTGCCTCATGAACAGCGTGTCCGTGGTTCATGTCCCGGTAGTGGCGATGATATGCACTACTGACGAGCTCTAATGAGAGTGAAACTCGAGTCTAGTGCTTCTTTTCGAAAGCGGCCGACTGGAAAGTCTATGGGGATGCGACAGCTGCGATCAATTATGGGTGATGTTCTACTAGAAAATTAACCAAATCCCCGACTACTCATCAGTAATTTAAACCGAACTATCCGTTGTCTGTCTCATAAACGTTTACATGTATCCGGTGATCAGTTAGGCGTCGTTAGTTAACCTCCACAATCTTGCCCCACAATATTATGCAGCCGTAAACAAGAGCAATAATATTAACTGTCTATCGGTCGTCTGTTATCGATTAAAGCGGATAAAATTGCCTCACTTCAAAAGACCTACCAAATTCGTTCCGTAGGTAATGCGAACGTCGGTGATGAACCGCGCTGAATTCGAACGTTAAGTGTACTAATTTTAGTTTGTACACGATGTGCGTATTAACATTCCACTCTTAATGTATATATGGCTGATATCTCGACTGTCAATCACCGATTAGTCAACGACTTTATTGCGGAGCATTTTAACATGAGAATTTCGGAAATTGAATCAACGCATGTTACATTTGACGCAATAATATAGTAGTACCTGTTTGTGTTAAACATTGGACAGTCTGGTTGCTGGATAATTAACATCCATATTTTGTATGTGTACCACTTTAGTTTTACCAGCTTCTGCTATTAATTTAATTGAAGTATTTGTAATAAGTTTGTCAGAATGAGCAATGTTAGTAATTTCGATGCACACACTGCTAACCAAGTTGAATTGATTTGTGATGTTGATTTGATACGACTAAGAGTTCAATGCCATCGAACGAAGCCAACACTTCTAGTCGATCTCATTCTTTAAGATACTGCCGAACAGGAAACTATTAAGGCAGCTAACTTCTCTGCAAGAAAATTTATCCCTCCACGCATAAACACGTTGATTAAACTAACCTGGCAGAATGAAAATGTCAACTTTAATCACTCCGGATCTATTTGTTTGCTTCGATTTGATGATTACATATGAAAAGTTGCTGCAACGGAACAGTACACACTGATTTATAGTTTTGATTGGGGACCTAATTTCTCAATTAACTAAGTACTATGTAGATTATCGGTCACGGTCAATTTTAGCAGGAACTCGAATCATTCGTGAAATAGGCTAGTGACTCCTGCATCACTAAACGTGCCCCTGCGCATACAACTGTATGTTTCATGCTCAAATTCGTACATCTGTTGAGACCAACAATCTTGGAAAATAAGTGTTATCCGCTGCAAACAGTAAAATTACGAACACTACGCTTTGTTCTCGACCAGTGGGATCGTTTCATTATGCTACCGTTTTCGAGCACACTTCACAAAACATTACGACTGCTTCCATGTTATCATCAACTTTTTAAACATATTGTTGTACTCTTGTACACAGTCGTTAATCGATCGCGGTTCGATAACTACCCAATCAACTGTACTGTCATCGCATTTTAACCATCAACAGCACGTACTAATAGTTCGACGGAAACGACTGTTAGTACACAAATATTGCAAAGTTACCCTGTGAACACCACTTATTAAGAGAAGGTTGTACGTATGACAGATTTTTGGTTCATCACTACACGGCGTTCTCCTTTAGATGATGTTGAAGAAGGTCTGCACCAGATGCGCTATCCGGAAGTAGATGATTATAGGCATACTAGAACAACACTTACTAGATCCAGCTGGACACTGTTACTGGGGGAGGTAGATAACAGGCGTTATCTACAGCCAAGCATATGGAAGCGGTGTCATATAAATACCCATCATAGCAACATCTGGAACAGCAAAATATTTTATGCTTACCTGGCCCTGACCTGAATGAAAGACGAAGTAATAAGTTGTGTTAATTTCCTTCAATGATAGCTTCCAGTTACATTATCTTAAAGACCAGTGTATTTTAAGCATCAGAAAAGGTGATACAGTACACAGCAGCATGTGTTTTCTTTCATGGCTTATACAATTATCTTAGGGTGCAAACTTCTGTTTGTCTAAGATACGTTAATGTAAATAAGACCGTGTAATCAGAAGCGTGGGTGCATTACTGCGGCGTTAAACGCTGGTTTCAGTAACCGGCTTTCTAGGCGATCTAACTGTCCTGTCAGTGTGGTCGATGTAATGAAGTTTTATTTGCAACACGTCACTTCGTCACCAGCTGCTACATTGAGTATATCACGTCAGTTCCGTTGCTGAAGCCACAAGTTTTGTTAAGCTTCTGCACAAATAAATTTGTCTACAAGAGTTAGTAACGAATTACACACGTTGTTTTCGATAAAGTTACCGCTTCAAATCAACTTACTACTGTCTTTTTGTCTCCAAGAGCTTAGTGCATTATATTTGACGATAAATATTAGTTGGATATAGTCAGAATACAAAACTGCATCACAAATTGGAGGTTGTGCATAGGCAACCATTGTTGACGTTTCAACGTTATTTTGTTTAGCCAGAGTAGCTGAAAGTATGGTTAGTACTAACAGTATGTACCTTCTGAGTTGCTTAGACACTTCTCAAATACAGAAATTTGACTGTCAACTGGTCTTAAACTAATTTATTGATCGCTTTCATGATAAACTATTCGATAACGATTGGTCATACAAGTATTGTGTTTCCAGTTCACGTGTATGTTTAAAGTCTACTATCACAAAAGTGGTAAATTTATTGAATGTATCATTTGTGAAGCGCAACTTACCAGGATGATTTCAATCAAAGACGCATGCATTGTTGTACACGTTCGTAATGTTGGTATCCCCTGATTAAAAGCTGTGGCTCATGAAGGACTATGTTTGAGTCATTTGTTACTAGTTGCAACAACATACTTACGGTCATCTTTATCTGTTCGTACATTACAGTACGTATGTGCGAAATCTATAATGTGTCATATCTGTAGTAAACCCTTTGTGGTAGTTTAGCAACATCGCTACCGAATATGAGACCCCGTTAGGGATTATGTTTGTTAGCTCACTACGTAAACTTGGTGTGACATTGTAACAGTGTTCACTTTGGCGTTCTCTGGAACGCGATCACTACTGTATGAAATATGTATCTGGTTAATACAATGTTGGTCGAAGACAGATTACAGCACGTATCCCTATGAATTTTAAGCCAATCCTACCCTCAATTGAGGCTTGCGTCATCATGACACAGGTATCACGGATGTCATGTATTCGACTAGTTCCAACATGCTACTAGGAGCCCATAGTTTATAACCGAGCCAACATAAGAAGTGCAAAAATGTTTGGAAAAAGCTGGTAGGCATCACATTTGATAATGGAGAAGAGGTGTTGGTTACCTCATGGAAAATACGTTGAAGTTTCATAGTGTTCCAGGTGATATCAAAAAACAGACAGTAGTTACATGGGGAAATATGCCAACAGGTACCACACCAGACGCACAAATTTGACGCGGTGAGGTCACTTGAAATAAAGCAGAAAGGTAAGAACACCTTATTATACTGGGCACTGACTTTCATAGGGAATACTCATGCGTCACTAGTATGCTGATTACACGTGATATTTGGACAAAAATTACGGACGCAGGACTGACCATATATGTGGTTTATCTTCCAAGATAGTACCACACAGGTTGTAATTTGTGCAGTGAGCATATGGTGCAAGGAAACGAGTGTTAGAGTACAGGCATGGCAGAAAAGTATAAACAGAGACTATCACAACAAATCTATTATGAAGTACAACATTTGTGGGAACAAATTGAGCTATACATACCGCTGGCAACCGGCTCTCAAGATAAAGATATCCTAGTGTTAGTAGTACAGGTTGTGTTCACAATAATGTCAAATATTTCGTTTTTCTATGTTTGTCTGTTTTGAACATACACATATATATATCTTATTTAACTAGGATGTTCTGCCTGCTTCCAAACAGACACTCGACTAACTAATGCTTACCCGCCCACGCAGTTCGTTCATGATCAGACGCTCAATGCAGTATATGAAATCATCCAGTGAAGCCAATTTAACTGATCTGAGCTTTAAAATTATACGTGAATGAAAGTATGCAATGCATTTGGAACCTATATAAGAATTACGAGAAGTTTTGTTCTGGAGCAGTTACATCAGGCCATTTTTTTTACCAGTGTGCGATCTCAAATGAGTAGTAGCAGGTTTATTGGTGACATTCTCATGAGGTAACATAAAAAGATGCTCACTGGAACTTGTTACGGTGCGATAAACCCATTTAGCTAATCTTGCCCGGTGACGATAAACTATTTCGGATTGTTCTAATAATCAGCAGTTCTTGATTGTACTTGCTTTGATTATATTGTGCCTCTCACACTTCTAACTCATGTTGTTCTCATAACAGCAACTTAGAATTGCGTATAGTACCATAAATACTCCCCGCAAAAATCGTCCAACGTATATTTTCAAGATTCATAGTTATTCTTAGTTTTGTGTTTGTCACCGAATAGGGAGAAAAATCAAGGCAAAAACGATAAGCACACTTACGTTCAATAAATATACCATCACAGTATGCACGTAATGACTCGTTTTAACGATTACCATCTATCCATCACCTACCTACAAGTAAATGGGGACTCTTTGTGTACCATTTCAACGATAATGTGGCCTTGAAGGTTGCGAAAGTAAGTTGTAAAGCAAGTCGATTGGTTACACGTCATAAACTTAACTGTGTGTACGCAATTGAGTACAGATCAAATAAGACCTTATGTGATTGAGTGTCTGGTATTATGAATATGGCAGATATGCTCGCCTGACATGATGTTGCATTGTTATCGGTGTCTTAGACCACTGGTGTGTGATATGACAACATATTTAGACACTATACGTTTACAGCTGGCTAACACACACACAGAAAATGACATAAGACAATTATAGACTAACACACACATATGGTAGCTTGTAGTAGTGCGTTATAGAGAGAGCAGCATAAAATTGTATCACTAGATTATCTTTGCATATGGGTCGATCTGGTAAGGAAGTGCTCATCACAGAGTTTGGGAGCGCATTCCACAGTTAACATGCCCCCACTGTGTAGAACTTCAATCTACAAGGTAGCTTGTCAATTCGTAACGCAAGTTCGAGAGGAGTGTCACTTGGAAGCTTACTAGCAATAGTATTGGTTTATATGCACGTCTACAACCGAAATAATTTAGTGCCCGCTATTCGTTCAAATTGCCATAGTGATCACGGCCAACACAATATAAGTAGCAGTCTGTATTTTCTCTTACATAGCCTGTTCAGTGAATGGTTCAAACCCGGTAGGCACCTTTTACATAGTGTTGCACCTTGTTCAACTACTACTCGACTGTGAAGTTGATACAATGAAAATCCAATCCAAGGTTTCATTCAACATTCCAATCAAACAAGTACTCACAAAGGCTAAGGGTTTAGGCTCTGGTCGTCCATCCATGATGATGTATATATATATATCTGGTCAAGGTGGGACAACGGCTGCGGATGAACCAACTATCCTTTACGTACAGTTTTGTCGGGGACATTCTGCACAGAGCAGCCTAAACAACCATAAAAACACCCCTTTCCCAATCGGGTTCAGTTCAGTGTGATATCTGTACTGTTCTCTTTTTATCCTAGTTTCACGTTTTGTTCGGATAATGGAAGCAAAAAGTGAAACAAGGAGTATTAACGCACTTGTGAAGGGATACAATTATTAAGGCAGTATACACACGGTACTTCACCTCTCATCACTCAGTACAATCACCTCAACAGTCATTGGTCGCACACTTTCAAACAAATGTGCTTTGAAATTTTATTCCGCTGCATTAGTAGAGCGAAATAGACGTTGGTTAGCTTATCGTCAAATTCAGTAGATACCCAGGGGCATTTAACCAAAGTAACTTATGATTACTGATTATGATTACTACTTAAGGGTATTATTCAAGGGTATCAACGATTTCCAATCGAAATGAAGATCACTTGCCACCTGTTTCTTTGGTCAGCAACATTCATTAGTCTCTTCAGAGTGATCTCGTGTGGAGCTTGAAACTTTTGAAGTTCTCAACAACTGGCTGCCCCCCATGTTAGATGTAGTTTCTTTAAATATCACCGTCAGCAGAATGTTCGTTAGTACGAAGCCCCTAGGACTTCTTAAACTGATAGCAATTCAGTGTATTGATACTACGCCTAATTGCTTTCTACAATTTATCTAACAAATATTTGTGGTATGGAATATCGATTTACTACTGACGCGCATGCGTTAATGAAGGACAACAGTGTATTGATGACTTACTTTCAGTTTGGCATGCGATTTGTTATCGCGGTGAACCCATGGTTTCAGCAGGCAAAAAAGGAAAGGACTCGTATGAGTATGGTAATTAACTTTAGGGGGTTTGGAACTTTCCTCCTGTTTTTGAGCACAATTAGCAAGAGATTTTTCTGTTGTTACCATTTAACGGTGCAAATTTACTCCATCCTAAAAGTGTTTTGTTTTTCAAACTTATGCAAGTGTTACTGCGCTCTGTTTGCCATTTTATTCAGCAAACTCAGCCATGGTTTCTCCGTGTTTATAACTAACGGAGTTGACAGTAGATTGATCAAATTTCATCATTTTTGAAGCACTAACTCTGATGTAACAGTAAACCATTTGTTTTGGTTGTCTACATATTCTAATCGGTCATTTGATTTTGTTTATATAATCATTCCTTTTCTATGAAATGAAAAAGCTAGTTTACAATTAACTTGAAATGATTTGAAAGGGACATCAAAAACCCAAGAACAACTATTTGATTGTTTGTTACACGAACCAGCAGCTACAACAACATCAACAATAACAATTCGATTAGTCGGTCTAAATGAATGAATAGTCAATCAGTGGAATTGGTGATTATACGCAACATTCAGTAACCAAGTAATTGGAAATATGATAAACTGATGAAGGAATTAAAAAGGTTATTTGTTGAACAAAGGTTCTTTAATTTGAAACTCACAGAACTATGCTTAATACTAGGGCTCTCTACCAGATGAAAAATTGTTGCCGGTGTGTGAGCAAAGATTGGAAAAATTTTCTCCAGAATATTACTGAATGACAAAGAAGCAGTAATGAAAAATGAACACCGATAATTCATCAGAAAATCAATACGGAGTATGGATTCAATCAATTTAAATCGATCGTTCGAGAAGGGTTAGTAAGATATCACTAAATTCTGCCTAGTATTATTGTGGAATATGCATTTGTCGAACACATTCTGAAATTTATCAAACAAAACAGAAGGGGTATGTGGGGATCTGAAACAGATGTACAAAATAAATTTCTACCTAAAAGTAGCAAATCTATTAAAGATAAAACTGTTCGTCTACTTTATTGGCAAGCAGCAGTGAGGATTTAATTAGATCTGTGGCCCGTTATTTTTCTGATCAGTCGACAAACTGTTCTTCTCCTGCCTTGTCTCATTCTGTAGAAACTGGTGATGAAAATGTCGCTACAAGTAGAGTCAGGGCTGCTAAGATCTTGCAGATGTTGTATTTTGGGTCAATGACCACAGTAACCGCAGTGTTTATAGTAAGCTTCTAACGTGGCAGACATAAGAGTCGTGGAAGAGTGACAAGTGAATTGTACGACAGACATTATGTAATGAGGCTAGACGCTATCTTTCCTCGAGTACTGGTGACCCTCACCAGTGGTCTAAGCCAATAAGTCAGGCTTACCGCATGACACAACTGTTCAGTAGTACTAATTACATTCGTTCATTCATCAAACGGGATTCCTGCCCATCACCTTCAACAACAGTACACCGAATTTCCGGCCATATGACAGTCCCTGTGATTAAGTAAATTCTGAATACCCTATCAGAGTACCATAAAGTAGATATCAACCATTCAACCAAACTACTTCTACTTTACCAACGTTTTACGAAAGGGAGTCACATTCATTCAACGAAAAACTGACAATGAACTTATGGCTACCTTGGTTACCCTTGGCTCATGGCGTTGCTGTGTGCGTAGTTCTGCTTTGTCCATCTGGAATTCTGCTATGCACATTGGCTAGGGTTTTGATATGCACCTGATGAAGTGTAGTAGAGTACAACAGGCCATACGTGATCATGGCCACTAATAGCTTCTTCAGGCTCTCAGACGCTCATCGCTGGTTCTTACGAGATGGAAGATATTCTAACAAACTTTTAAATAGCACTTACTCATGTCTGAAGGTTGCATGTGAAGCCAGGGCGAACATCTGTCTACTAGTTCTGGCTCTACTCATAAGATACACTGGGAAATCTGCTATGAGATTTACAGAAAAATACAGCATATCAAACTGCTATCCGAAGGGTTAGTTAGTGTAGAGTGGGCAATCATTTTTTCGTTGAGTAACAAAGTCCATTGAACAAATATTTGTGTCAAAGTCGTCAAAGAAACAGAGTAGATTGTAGGTAGCACATTAAACCACTAGAAGACAAACTTGTCTAATTGAGTGCGCAAGTCTGTACTGCCAGTAAACAGCAAACAATAAAGAACGCAAGCAACGGGTGATCACAAACGCTAGACTGGCCGTGATGTCACTGGTTACCGTACCCACTGAACCTGTATGTTCCAAATCTGATGGTGTGATTTCTACCTCTGATGCGTGAGGATTGATGAAGCCGTCGCAATCGACTGACTCGAACCGGCCTCGTATGTTCAGAAACGGTTATTCAGGAACTCAAACCTACTGTGCGATTAAAGGCTTTCCCCAGTAAGTTTGTTGTTTATCTAAACACATAGTTGCCTAATATGTAGAACGACTGATACTAAGTTAAGCCTGGTATTGTTAATAGTGAACACGTTTCACCTTCTAGCTGTTTCATTCTAAAACATATAAGCGACCAAAAAGTTGACTGAATTAATGTGATCAGTAATGAGCTGTTAGTCCAACTTTCCATCCGTGTAAAAGTAGCTTGATAAACTCCACTATACAAAACTAATTTAACGGTCTTCGCGATTAGCTGAGGGTAAAAACTTCTTCACGAGTAACAGGAAACAATACTATTGTACAATACATTGTTTACTAAGACAGACCTCAATCACAATTAATAAAGAGGACAATCATACATATTTAAGTACTACTCACGTACGACTATGGTTGAGCGCTCAGAAGTGATAATTAGGTCGAAAGTTATGAGAGAGAAAAGGTCCGGTGAATTTCCAAGAAATGCATGAACCGGAATTCAATTCTCTGTCATGGTATGAACAGTCATTGCTAGCTAGCTGTAACTAGAGCAAAACTCGTCTTCTTTTCTGAAAGTGCTGGATAAAAAGATTTCATGAAAAACTGTGATCAAATGTGACTGTTTCATTTGTACAGTTGGCCAAACAGATTACATTCCACATTCATTTGCGTGACAAGACAAATTTTGGCTGCACATTTAACAAGGGGTGACTAGTAACAGGGTTAGTGGTTCTCACTGAATGCATTTTAAATGGCCAAAGAATCCATTCGTCGCAGTGATTTTCACCCCTCCCCACATTATGTTTCATTTGACAAGGTTTCGTAAAAATGGGCTGTTACATCCAGTGACGATGCTGTTGCCGATCCCTCGGGAATTCATTCATTTGTTCTTCCGAGACAAGGAAGCCGTCATTACACAGAGGGTAGTCTTTGTGCTTACAATGACATATAAATTTTTGATCAAAAAAAGTCGTATATGAATGAAAATGTTCTGCGTCAATATTACGGGCAACAGTGTTATTGTGTGTTGGAGTAGTGATGTGCTGTTCACTACCATTTACAAGGCAAGTACTGCCGTACCAAACGTTTGAACATTTCAAAATTGCAGTTCACAATATACACTCATAAATGATCACAAAGGTTTGTGTTGTGACCCTGAAGATTTGTTAGCCGCTGATTGCGGATTCTGTAAACGAACACGTACTGGAGCAACAGTGAAAAAGACCACACGTTTCTACATAGCAAATAATACATTTTTCATTGCGGGCTTGATAGCTATCCGTGAAGCATTCTGATAAGATGATGCGATCGCTCCATCCTTAGAAGTTACCTTCGTCTTTTCATATCCTTTTCAATAGCATTCAAAGAAAGACACTAGTCGAAAGCAAAATGTCGCATTTCACTAATCCGCACAGAAAGGAAGTGTATTACGATAAAATCACAAATTCCTATGATGTCGCCAGGCTAAAAGGTTGAGACAACATTGGCAGCTCACTTGAATTGCCGACCCATGATGAATAAGAGGGACATAAATTCCCATACAAAATTACGTTTGCCGTGCGGTCTGGAAGTGAACGCAGTGTCACCTAATGAAGTCACATGTGATAAGTGTTCTATTTTGTGCTTCTTATTTCCACGTTGCGGTTAGTAAGATTCAACTGACCGCTTCAGGAAAGATAATAATTTGAACACTACGACAGATGCAACTGAAAAACAACGAGTCGGATAAAGACACAGCAGTTTTACCGATGTTGTCAAGCGTTAGTTAAGAAGATCATATGGCTCTGTACGAAAGAAGGGGTAAACGATGTATATTATAACTGTTTCACGATGCGAACAGGATAGTATCAGAGTGTTGATTTATCTGCTGGATTTATCAATGTCTCCGCAAATGTTATGCACCGGATGTTGAACTAAAATTCCCAATTGAAGTGAAACAAAATGTATTGCCAGTTTAATGAAAGAAATAGATATAATCTTGTTTGCTGTCAGCACTTAATCAGTTTTCCTGATTCACCCAGTGACTGTTCGTTAGTATTAGAGATGGAAGTATTTTAGTTTGCAGAAGTCTGGTACATAAATAAATAAATAACTAAACGAATAGGCGGTAACCCGGCCAAACCGTTAATGATACATCTACTTTTGTCGGCCGTATGGTTGATATATTTTAATTCTTCAGCAAAACCACATTAGCCATACTGCTTGTACACTGCAGATTCTGCCTTTTATAAGCAGACATGTTGATTTCCTTTGTCTTTCCCTATTTCTTTGAACCGATAAGGAACTACAAGTTTTCAACAAGGCAGCATCTCTGTTCTTACACTTCAGTTCATAAAGGCATAGCTAATTTTGGCCCTTTGTTCACCTCTGTCTGCGACCCTAGCCTCTATTTCATGAAGCTACCTAACATCCAAAATATCGAACTGTTGATATAGCCAGACTAATCTTCATGGTGTATACAGATTTCAAGACGTACTGTTGGATGACAGAATTGACGTTTATTCTAATCCAGCATAGAACGGCTTTTGCCATGAAGTACACAGTAAGTGACTGACGGTCGAATAAGTTAGTGGCCTGCGGAATTACTGCAAGGTGTCCGTATGGATGTTTAAATTATTATTCACTGGTGAATAGTAGGGGATTTGTGGTTTTCAAATACCTTGAACACCACCCACAATTGATCGCATCTATCTTATTCCCATAGAATTTCCAATCGCCCCATCTGAAAAGAAGCACTGGACTCAAATTTCGCTCTCATCAGAGCTCGTCAGTAATGCATATCCTTACCACTACCGGGACTAGAACTCTGGCCATGCTTTTTCATGAATCAACCGTGTTTACCACTGTGCGATTGACCTCACATTGAGCATGACAGAATTATCAAATGTGAATGCTCAACCACTTTCGCTTGTGAGTAATGATCAAGTTGCCCGATCGCCTCGAAAGGAAAAACAGTTACTGTTTGTTAACTCCAATCGATGACCCCTCGACTAAGACTTCTCGCAAAGTTGAAATCACAGAAAGCGTTGACTTGTTGGGCGGTATTTTGATTACTGATGAGTTGTAGGGATTTTGCTTTTTATATAGATTGAACGTCACCCACAGTTGATCGCAGCTGTCGCATTCCCATAGATATTCCGTTGCCTAATGTGAGTTCAATGGCGCAGTGGAAAACACGGTTGCCTCATGAAAGCGTGGCCGGAGTTCTAGTTCCGGCCGTAGCAAGAATATGCACTACTGACGAGCCCTAATTGGAGCAAAACTCGAGTCTAGTGCTTCTTTTCGGAAGGGGCTGACTGGAAAGTCTGTGAGAATGCGGCAGCTGTGATCAATTGTGGGTGATATCCAATCTGTATGAGAATCATTATTTGTCATTATTTTTTTGTATTTACAAAGGCTATCAAATAAAACTGAATCAGCCGTTTGCCGACAGGGGTTTTGTCCATCATAGGGAGCGATTGCCTACGAGTTTAGAGTGAAGCTGTCATCAAAATGACGGGTGGACCTTTAATGTTTACATTTTGTTCGATTTAAAGTGGGTACCGTAAATCAACGCACAAATTCGTTTGACATACATACAATAACAACCATGCAGATCTGAAAGATAGCCGTGTACATGGTTGAGGTCGACAGTATTTCGCAAAGCCTACTTAAAATAGTAAGGGAATGAACCGTCATTTGGGCAGTAAATCAAAACGTCCATTTGTAATAGCAAGCAATGTGCCGTCAATTTGTTTTACCACATCCACTGCCTTCCGCTTCACTTCAGGTCCTCGAACACGTGGGCTGGCGTCATCCGTGCATCGTGCTGAGGAAGATGACCAATCAGAACCCGAGGTCAGCGTTCATTGAATGTGAGACCACATTTAATTGTTGGTTTATTTCCGGCTCCTGGGACCCCCTATATATAGATGGACAAGGGCAGAAGGTGAATCGAAGCTTCTTCGATATCTGCGTTGTGCCACTGGACATTTCTCGTTGACATGTGGCTTATCTCTTTTTTTGACCTCATTTTGCCTCGGTTGCGAACGCTGAATGTTGTGTTCTGTCACCTACGACTGACTCATTGGAATACTACACATTATCTTCTGCATCCACACTTCTCTCATCAGCGGTGATTTTCTATCCAGTCAAGCACTCAGCTGGAAATGAGGAACGCAAGTTTGGCAATGCGTAACCTCAGACCATCCCCAAGTATTCTCAGAGAGCGTGCGGAAATTTCACCGAGGATCTTGCAGATACAAAGTGTACTACATTAATAACATCAGATTATTTAGTTAGGCTAAACTGAATTACATTAAACTGTAGCTTGTTGAAATACCGTTTGGTCTCTAACAATTTCAGCCGACTCTTCAAGCTGGTGACTGCTATTTTGTTCCTATAAACGTCTCATCTAGTCCCCTTCGAAAAGAACCGTGTGAATCTAATGGAAACCTTGTTACAGCTCATTAACAGTGTCTGCTGGCCACAACCGGGGTTAGGACACCCGTCCACATTATCAAGAGAAAACTCTTCGGATCATCGTACCACTGCTTTTACTTCGAGCTCAGGGGAATCATTATATTTAAATGCTCAGTCACAACATATTGCGAGTATTGCTCGGGATGCCAAACCACCCGGGGAGAAAACACCGTGACTGTTAACCACGAAGTAAAGGCTGAGGTTAGGCGTTAACGATTTTCAGTTTGTATAACCATGTGCTCCAGAAATTATCATTGATTGCTTGTGTCCAAGTGAGCAGTGTCAATTATACCGATTATCGTTCAAGCAAATATCAATGCTCATTAAATTCAGTGGCACAGAGATGTAGGGAATAGGGTTTCGGTCACAACATTTTCATAGGGTTAGATGCGTGGAGCAAAAGTCGTTGTAACTAGATCGGACCCACATCGACCTCAAAGGTCTACTCTGGCTAATGCAGGCAGAGGAAGTCGCCATGAAGGAAAACTTAACAAGAAATCGCATGTACTGAAACATACCGTATGTATAGTGAGCCGGTAAATCGTCTCACAAGATTGCCCATACGTTGCCACAGAGTCTCATTTGAGGGTCGGAGTAACATTTGAAGCAATATTAGGCTATTCTCTTAATATGAAGTGTGTTGTAACGTTTTGCACACTATTTTCTATTTCAAAATTCTGATTGTTATACACACTTTTCACTTTCATCAACTTCACGTATACAGCCAACGTTTAAACCAACTTAATCGAACTAATCGATAATCAATAAAATACAACTCGCTCACTTTTCGGTTCGCGAGCCTTGCGTTCTCTCTGCGTCCGGGTCGCTGGTGCACTGAATTTTGGAGTGTCAAAAGCTAACGGAATCAAGCGACTATTGCGGCAAAGTTCCTTGTTTATCTGTCATTGGAATTACTTCAGTTGTGACCTCCAACATTAATTAGGAACGACACGACGGATTGTATCTATTGGATACTACATTTGGTGTAGTGGAATTCTAAATCCAAACACTTTAGTGAACTATTGTGAGTCATTCGTCCCCATTTTTATCACCTTTTTGATCTCGAGTTCATACCTGAATTTTGTATAGTGTTTAGATCCACTACAGTATTAACAATAAGACTTAATGAAACAAACGGCTGATTCCTTGAACCGTATAAGGTAACACACCTCTTAGTTGACGAGATATAGACTTACATATGAGGTGACTCATCATCTTTCTATTCTGGCGTAACCTGTCGCTGTTTACCTGCCCAGGTTTGAGTCCATGCATGTATACTCTTCTGCCTAACTTCCCGTAATGGTCTTGACTCGGTCGTCTGTCTTCCACATTTCGATTGATCGTCACACTTTGGTCTTTGACACTCATCACGTTGAGCTCTACAGACCTGTATTGGATCGAGTAGGCTACTTACTACATGAACAAGAATGGATCAACAAAGGCTATATAATCGACCTGCAGCCAGATGTAAGCAACAACGAAAACGAAACTGAATTACTTAATTCACTGTGGGATAGTAGTGATGCAATCAGCATACGCGTAAAATAAACAGAATGTTACGAGCAACAACCGAGTTTTTACCAACAGGTTCAGCTGCCTCAGTCAACTATTTGTATGACAATGTAAAGTAAACACAAAACCACATACAACCTATCAGGTTGCCATTTATGAGCGCAAGTCATGAGATAATAACATAAGAAGCATTATAGGCTTGAAAGGTATAGTAAAGCTGGTGGTGTTTGCCGGAACTACATGACCAGTTTCCTAGTAGTCGCCACTGATCAGATATACATACCCGGTGAACTCCGGCCACACGTCCCGTTATAGGAACGGCAAGTGTTTCAATGTTATAGATTGTGACCTATTTGCAAGTTAGTGTTGTCATGCATCGTAGACTGAGTGAAATCTGTAGATGTTAGCAGCGCTAACTGGAACTGTTCAGTCAGTCACTCAGTCTACTGTGGGCTTCTAGACATTAACACGATGTTATAAAGTAGGGTAAGATAAGTAGTGTGTATCTAACGATTAAAATTTGTTGGAAGTTCACGACCTAAAATCGACACGGACCTACGGACCCCAGTGAGTCTGAGATGGACGACAAAACAAACACGCAAATGAGCTGGAAACTACAATATATTCTGGCGTTTTATGATCATGCCTATCAATATCATGCGTTTTATTCCATATTCACTCCAGATAGCATCAATAAAGACGTTATGACAACAATTTACAGTGGTCACAATTGGAGTAATACGGCTCGCTCGTAACGTCCTACTATTCACAAGTTTCTTCACTACCCCTTGTTCCACCGGACAATGCTGTGGTTACCTGCTTGCCTCAGTGAACTGCAAATCATGTGCCTGTTTCATTTGGTTTGACAGAGCCTTTATCAACACTTGCTGAAAACACCACTGATCGCCCAAGTACTACCGGTTAGTAGACACTAACATCCATGGTTGACTTAGTGATATAGTTCACCTGTTCTTCATGTTGAACGGACACGGCAGAAAAATACACCATATTAATCCTTCAGTTTGTTTGGATAGGTATATTGTTTTCCAGTCAAACTTACTTGCCGTAAATTATACGGATAATTTCGACCATTGAAGAAAGGCAGAAATCATGGAGACTATGTGACTTTGGCATCATTCACAGTTATCTGCAGCTTTTACAATCACAGTCGGTTCGGACAACCCCATTCGAACTGGAGCACTAGTCTCAACTTTGAGCTAGTGACCAGTACATAATTTTGCCACCACCGAGATGTGAATTCCGGTCAAGTTTTTTTGGGCCAACTGTGTTGCTAGTTATATTGTTGATAAGTCAAGTGTATGAAACTTTATCAAACTGGTATGACGGGTTAAACACTAGTTACTGAAAGTTATATCTGAAGTTTTCCATACGAGGATGCTTCTTTTGAAGATTGTTCCATCATCAGGAGGGGAAAAGTCCAAGTTCCAGTCCTGAAAAAGATAAGCAATGTTCAGTAGCTTTCACAAAAGCGAACTTTAAGCCTACGAAATAGGCTAGGCAGAAATATATCTGAATGTGGAAGCTGCTGTCAAATATGAACGACTATCAGTTTATAACATTCAAGGTTCACAAACTTTATTCAATAGTTATAATGAGCAGATTTCGGAGAACAAGAACCACTTAGGAGAAAATAAAATAAGCAGTGGATTATATGAAGTTTCCTGTCTTCTGCACACGAAAACCACTGGCCAACGATTTTAATGATTTACGGTAATAACGACCGCAACGAACAGAATACAAGAAACTTAAATTTTAACTGTGAAAGCTCTGAAGCTACCTGTGACGTCGTTCATGGTCCACGTTATGGTTACTGGTCATAGCCGTTAACGCGTTCCTCTTGTATTAAACTCGTGTTGAATTGCCAGCACACACCCTGAAGCGTGTATTCCGGTATGTCTCGATAAGCTTCCACTGTGGTCACTTTAAGTTCCTTCTTGTTGCCTAGTTTTGACGTATGCACATTTCTTTTTATGTATCTTCTTGGATAGAAGTTTGGTGGATTCTAATAAGGGGAACCAGAGAACCATGAATAACATGTTATTGACCCAATCCACTGGTACGGCAATAACTAATCCAGCTATAAGAAGTACTACATGTTACCATGTCATTCGGCTGGACGAAGTTCATTTCAACATCTACAAATGAAGCTTGTCTAAATACGATATTAATGTACTCCGTATCGTCTCTGACTAAACGTGATAGTCTCAGCCTCAGGGTTCGATTACATGCCCCCAACGTTTCTCGTATCTTAAACTGATTATTCTTTCATTTTTCTATCGGTTTCAAAGAACCTTGAAGGATTGTTTTGATAACACCTTTGTTCCTGTTGATGCTCCTCTGGAAACAACAGGTTTAGAACGTTGATTTATCGGGGAGAGAGACGTCGTCTTGACGAGTTAGCTTAACTGAAAGTCGGTTGAAAAAGAAATCGTAAGAATTCCCTCCACTAACAATAAACTCTCCCGGCACGTTTGGCGGAATTCCGGTTTTACTGCACTAGTCATTGAACTCATAGATAGTCCTAATGGCAAACTAACCGAGTAAATCAAGCTGAATGGCCAGTTCCTGACAAGTTTTTAAAGGCCACACATGCATCCTCAATAAGGACTTTAGCACTGGAAACTTTTAGCGGAGACAGAGTCTATTTTCAACCGTCTTCTTACACTTTTTATAAAAATTCATGACACATCGTTGGACGATCAGGACAGACTTGATGACATCCTTGTACGTAGTTCGTAGACTGTCCCGCATACTACTGGCAAGGCTAAACCCATTATCTCTTTCGTTAAAATACGCATGTGTCAGCAACCAGCCAGCTGTTGCCAGGTAGAAAACTCTTTTTACAATTCGAGTGAAAAATTCAAGTTCGTTCACATTTTTGCTTGCTGTCTAAAATAACCTGATCTACATAAACCGTCACGATCCACGAGACCTCTCTGAATAACGTTTTACTAGTGACCAACCGACTATACAGTTAAGCTTATCGATTCAGATCAAAGTTTGGTGTGTTAATCTAGTACTATTTGCCATCGTACGAGTCGTAGCACACACGTTTGTCTCTTGTTTTGTTTTTCTGCGAATGGGTGTGCCTCCGAGCCTGCGCGCGTAGTTCCTTCTACCGTCAGCTTCCAGAAATGAGTGACGGCGGTGTGGAGCTGTCCAACATCACGGTTTTGGCACCAAGTCTTTAATGCAGCAGAAAATCTACAGTGAGAACGCTATTCTTTAATTATCAGTATTGCCCAAGTCCACTCATGGTTCACCGAAAACAGCTGTGTATCAGTGGTTTGAATACTCTGGAAAACTGTCGCCGGATAATTTGTATATCGAAGTCTATTTGCATATTATTATCCACGACCCACTGGTAGCGCATCAATCTGCCTTACGTACTCAATCTCAGAGATACTGGATGGTAAATGCAAAGTAGTTGGTTCTAGATTCCTTGGTTACGACAGTGCTCTTAAGAGCATCAACATGAAGATATATTCTTTTGCTAAAAATGATTACTATGTGCAAGCGACGTTTAAATTTTCGTTGTGTGGCCGTGGTTTTACCTGTTCTCAATCTACTCACCTAATTGGCCAAGCGTCAGTAGGGTACGTATGAATTAGGTTATATCAGGATTTCTTTTTGAAGTGTGTGCGTTCACTGAAAGCAATTCTGTCGAAAAACACATGAACTTGATTCATTTTTCAAAGTTAGAACAAACTCACCACCTAATAAACTAATAATTGGTAATAAACAAATTTCAACCCGGATTGAAATCACGTTGAAATGTTTACCTGGCACTCATTCACTTGGACGAGACACGTGACACTTCTTCTGCGTCCGTTGCATCCAACCGGTGATGTGCATCAACCTTTCGATGGTCTCCATGTACTAACGAAATGTCACAAAGCAGTAGCATGTAGCCACAAAATGTCGAAGTTCAGTTTACGACTGATTGCAAGTCATCCAATAAAACATCGAGTTCGTCGCATATGTCATTAGCTTGAGATAATTTAACGACCTACAAACAAAAATTGATGGGCAACAGATATTTGATGGCTCAGGCAATTAGAAATGTTCCCTCAGGTAAAAAGTAAGTGAAGCTGGGTTCGAGCCCGATTCCCATCTATCATACAGTTTTGACTTACCAACCATTATGTTTATTTGTACGGCTATAATGTTTGTCAGCTGCCGCTATAAACCACACTAGAGCGGTGAACAAAATAGATCAGCACTTGTTGTCCCAAGTCAGTCATCTCAAACTGTTCAGTAGTGTGTAGACAGTGTATTATTCCTCTTTACACATACTATGGTTTTATGTACGTGAACAGATTGTACACTCATTCGCTTAAAATGAATAAACAGGCATTCAGCTAGTTTCAGTTTTACGATAAACATGACCTTGATGAAATTCAATCCATCGTTTAGCCGCCAATTCTTATTTGATCTTATGGGTAAACTTTGTCAGTCTAACCAACATTTCACGAATCTTGGTACAATTATGGGAAAGTTGACAAATGTTATGAGATTTATCATATTATGAGATCAGATTCATTGGCCCCACCTATGGGTTGTCATCATAGTAACTGCAAAAGTGTATTAGCATTTCAAAAACACACTTTTAAGGGATCAAGCCCAGGTAACAAAAGGCAGTAACGTTTACTTGCAAAACTGTCAGCTCAATAATACTAGGTAGTTGTAGTTGGCAATGCGCCGGCCCACGTGAAACTTCTCAAGAGTTCGCACGGCTTTGATTTCTTACTTTCGTCTGTTTGAACAACCTAGCACAATTCGGTAAACCCCTTTGAATTCAAGCTGATTGAATGGTTGTTAGGATCAAGGATTTGCACGGACTTTATCATCTGAGACCGGTGTATTTGACGGCACATTATGTAGTAGCAGTGAACTGTAAAAACATGGGTTTATTCAATTAACCTCCAGCACAACGACTGACAAGGACGGACAGACACAATGCTGACTGGAACTGCCCGGCAAAACACCCGACAGGGACCGCTAGACAAAGTGCCTGACAAGGAATGCTCGATATAATCAGCGGTTCCAAATTTGACAGCAACGTTAATGCTGATGCCACCAATACATTACCTATTTCATGGTTTGTCATGGCTCCTGATCGCGAACATCTCCACAACGGCTAATCAGGTTTTTTCCTACATCCGTGTGACGCACCAAGAGGAATGTTCATTCAATGCTACAGGGTTTGATGAACAACACATCCTCCCTTGGCACCGCTACGTGAACAATACGTTAACAATACGCAGTTCTACGATAAGATCTTTTGACTTCAAGACTTGTAGAGATTCGTCCAGCAAACGAATTTCAAGTCAAGGAGTGTTCTCTCATTAGCCCATTTGTTCATTACAGCTCGTAAGCTCCCACTGTCAAAACTAGTGTTTCGTAACTGTCAGAGTCATTTCTGGTGGATTCTGATAAGTCACAACCTTTTATTATGCAGTTATCATCCGCCTTTATTTGTCACACGGCCATCTACGTGTTACATATACGCATTTTTATCGGCGTTATCCAACTTCTGATTACAAGTAACTTTTGCAGACTCCTACCGATACCAACCACTACTCGCTCAATAATTCCCAATGTGGTCAACTCACCTACTGACATAAAAAGTTCGATCGGAGGGATAGAGGAAACATCTTGTCTTATGACGTGTACGACTGATACGCATAGTCTGCCATGTTTAAAATCTCCTCATTCCGGTCGGTTGAAGCGTGTTCACAAGACGCCTTTACAGATTATACAACGGAAAAATGACGTGGTCTTGTTGCGAATGATGTTCAAACGAAGTGTCGAAGGAGCCCTGCTGTTGGCACCAACTGTAGAGGATAAACTCTGTGCAGTTGGTGATGAAGTTAATATTCACATCACTTAATCGCTGTGCTACGAGCGCCACAATCTGTGGAACTCGTTTGGTGAAAAAATTACGAGCATGTAACCTGCAGCGCAGAAACGTACGGATATTTGTCAAAAGCATTCAGGTTTGAGTATGTTAAATAATACTCTTAAACTGCTTCTGACAACTGTGCCAAAACAATAGGAGTGGCACAAATTGTGCCAGTTGTTCAGATCAGTCGTCGCTTATACTAGATTATTGAAACCGGTTCGGTCAGGTGTAATTACAACCGAGAGTACGAGCACTCTCTACATGAGCCAGTGCTCCATGGCTGTCTTCACCTTATGCAGCGACATGTCTGAATACTCATGGTCGTACAGGTCATATCCAACCTGGCAATTTCTGATATAAGTTAGCTGAGTCTCTACCAAACTTAGTAATCGAGTATTCAATGTATCTGCTAGTGTGAGATTTACTTTTGACACCAACATATAGAGTTCGGTTTATCACGTCATAATGAAATTTGTGTTTCAGTCAGTCGTTTATAGGAGGCGAATGAATCCGGGTAATTTGCTCTATTCTACAGATTTGTCACATGCGCCACATCTATTCTGAGAAGATTATCTGTCCCACAAGCCAAGTGTTCGCTCTCTCTATTGTGAGTACGTCCGGTAAGCGAGCATAGCAGACACGATAGAGGTCTGTCGAAACCGGAAACCATGTATCAAAATCATATGCGAATTTCTGACTCAAATATCTTACTGTTTTGCATGTTACATGATTTTCTAGCGGTAGCAACCGTGACATATGTTGAATTAAGAGTGGAAGCACATGTCAGGGAATACCTTTGGGATTACAACAACGAAATACTTTTGCACATCAGCGACAGGGAAACCAGAACAACACTCTGCTGCGTACCATATGATACAAGTTTCGGTTTTATCCCTTGCTATTTTCATTCCCGATACGATGTGTTTTGAAAAAGGGTTTTTGTTCCATGATTTTCACAAAGCAAAAATACAACTGGGACTCCATTAATTAAAAAGGGAATGTGAATGGCACAGATTTTCACACTGGGGAATGGTCTGGAAAAGTGATTTATTAATTTCTGCAAGAGTTTGTGTTTCAAATTAACATAACTTTCAGTTCGATTTTCTGATACTTCGGATATAACTTCTACAGCCGCTTTGTTCAGCATAATCAGTAGTCATAAATCAGACTGGTGATGACAGTCACGTGAATGTTGAATTACCACTGCAGGTTCAGTCTGAAAGAAAGGTGGAATGACCGCCTTTTGGATTGGTGGATGCACTCTAGGTAACTGGGTCCCTTTTATATAATCAAAATAATCAGAATCACCACCGTATTGTAAGCTGTTTCTCTTGTACAGTGAAAGAAAATGAAAAAAACATTAGTACAATTAACTCTGCATCAGTTTCACGAACAGATATTTCACATCAACAGTCTCATTTTTGTAGACGCGACGTTACGACAATTTGTTTCCTGGGCAGAAACTAGTCGGTTGACACGATAGTGTTGGCAGGTCTTAGAATTTAGAATTCTGAACTCAACCAAACAAAGTTTCATTGCGTTTCGTGTTGGAAGCTCTCGAATCGATAGTCTACGATCTGTTTTGTCTTTGATTAGGTCAAATGGATTAATATACTTGATGTGTAACTTGCCTCAGGCATTGCACAAGCGACTATTAATCGAACCGATGAAAACTTTATCCTGTAGTACGACAAACTGCTGGCATAATACTCCCCTTAAGGTCTATATCTACCCGATAAGTCCCATTTAGGGAGAAGGCGGTCAAAGTGCCAGTTTGGGGATGAAAATCACGAAACGCTGTAAACGCCATTTTGAGCACTGATGACAGACTGACAATCTGGGAATTAGCGGTTTTGTTTTACTCAAGACAAGAGATTACTTTCCATTGAACACAACGTAAAGTCTAACATTAAAGACAGGAACCAGAAAAATTTGCTAAGGTTTGAGTACCACATGGTTTCAAACACTTCTCATGATAATGACATGCGATTTTATCGTCTTTTCTCGATGAACTGATCGGAGTAAATTTTTAATTTTAATGAAATTCGACTGATCAGTTTCAAAATCGGAATTTCGGGAGAACGTTCTACATGTTACCATTTTAATGAAATGAATAATTTTGGCGGATGTTTAAAAAACGTCCCACCGCAAATCTCATTGATATTAGTTCACTTATATTTCCCGCAATGAAATCGGGTGACACATTATCAGTAGCAGGAGCGAAAACGACAACGACATCCGGATTGTGCAGATTCACGTTGAACGGAAATTCATTTGCTTGATTTGCACCGAAAACATCACTCCACGTGTTTTCTGCATGCGAACAGTGAAAACCATCATGTATTGACAAGTAAGAACAGCTCAGTTTTTCTGAATGTTCATCTGAAAAACAAAACGCATATATATTTTTTGGTTAAGGCTGATCTTCCCTTCCCATAATTCAACGGACAGATGAAACTGGTAACAATAGATCGCATCACAGACAGCACTCTGATAATACCTCCTGGCGCCTACAACTGTAAAACTTAGTATACATTTTCATATGATCATAAGCCATTTCGACGAAGCACGCGCTGACCGTATATTTTTGGTACAGTTTCGCTATTGACAACCCCTCAGGTGTATTTATTCTAAGACACTTTTTCATCCGGTTTTATTTTTGAAAATAACTGCTTCCGCTGATATTCGACAGACAAAACATACGTTCGTACTTTCTTCTCTCCTTGACATTTCATTGTTCAATGCCTTTCAGAATTATTCCAAAAAAACAGTCTACCATTACTTAAACTTTCTTTCGGTTCTGTTCCATAGAGTATTACTTAGTTACTAGTGGAATAAAGTCATCAGCTAGAAAACATTATGTTTCCAGCGTGGATGAAAACTTGTTGACACATGGTTATCTATTACATCGTGGAGTTTATAAATTGTGTCCTTGTATGAATGCCTAGCAGTAGCGAAAGTGTAACAGAGCACGTTCATCTGCAACCGGGAATTCGGCTTACATCTGATTAGAACATTTTACATATTCAAGTGACTGGTTATTCACCTCCACGGCTGACAACAGCGTTTCTCCTACTTGCACACGCATTTAATCTATCTAACTGTGTCACCCCACTTAAACGTTGTGAGGTTTACCCATTAGTAGAGAAGGAATGATGTGATAATTTATACGCTGGCTTATTGGCTACCGGATTCAACACCCCGCTTAGTATCTCAGAGGGATTAGAGAACTGTAATGAGTGAACTTGAGGGAAGTTTTCTGGTTAACGACTTCCGACAGTCGATACGTCTTGATTATGGCACAGCTTTTTACAAACGGATCAAATCACCTACCATATCCAATTCACGGGTAGGTTTTTATGCATGGCCAGGCATGGCCATGTCTTCGCAATTGCACGGAAGACTTTTGAGGAGCAGATAACTTCATGGTCATTTCAGGGTCACGAATAGAGATTAGCAGAATCTGTTTGGAATTAAAACGGATTCTCAGAAATTCCTCGAAGAATGCCATTTGTACTAAGTATATTAGTACCAATATGCATATCACTGAGAAAACGAAAATTACCCGAGTGTGGTTCTTTGAGAATTAAAAACTCCTAAGGCGTGTTACAAGGATGAGTGGCAGACCCGTGCTACTTGCAAGTAGTCTGACTCGTGCACTTAATGAAGTAAAGACAAACAGAGAAAGTTTAGAACAGCAAATACTAAAGAAGAGAATTGGGTGGAACGAAAGTCTCATTGACATTCTCATGATGAAGTTCTTATGTGTAATTTACAGCATGTACTCGACCGAATGTGCTCGTTGTATTGAACCACATACATTTGACAGGTAAATTACTGGTCGGCTGTTTGGCTAATCATCTTGCTGGATCACAACACCAGTGATAGCTGTAGAACAGCCTCAGTACAAGAACATGAAAGCATGGCTGTCAGAATAAATTCCACGTTTTCTTATGCAGTCAGTTTACAGATTGTGTGACCAGAAACCTCTCTGACAACCATGGACCTAGACCACTCATTTCTATTAATCCGAAGTGCACTCAAAAAATACCTGCCCCGTATCGTTCAAGTATTGTTTATTTGCCTCTCAACCCAAATCTGGGTTTGTGCTGTTCTTCTCTGAGTTGTTATCATTAAACTGAATCTATCCAACAAAAATGAATACGACTAGCCAATTTGGTTCTAAGCTTACTTGGGCCGGTAGGTTTGGTAAACCGCCAGACCAACGTCTTTATTTTATACAGTCGAGACATTTAACGCGATGGTTTTTCGTTTGTGAGGTTGACTTCAACTCAAGTACACTTACCTATAGCTGACTCATTGCTTTTTTCAGTTCCTGCAACACTGACATTTACGGAAGTGATGGACCTAGTCTTTAAGTCTCAAACTTCCTGCGTTGCCTGGTGGGCGTACATCCGTCAGGTAAGATGGACAACTGGAACTAGGTAGAGAACAGCAGCTATGTGACCTTTTGTTGTAAACCCTCCTAAACGATACGCTGGTT
>JTDE01001065.1:142172-172996 GCA_014338405.1 Paragonimus skrjabini miyazakii
CCCGGTAATAATTCACACGAAAATATCGGTCCCGAATAGTACCACGACTGTACCGTATTCGCTCCCAAGGCAAGCCAAAAGACGCGTTCAAAATAGGAAGCTTTGTTCCGCCACAAAACGGGGTGCCGCTAGGGCGACAAGTACAAGACACGTCATGACCACACATCCCCACCACATCATGAGGAAGAGTCAGGATCGCACATGGGCATAGCGGTATAAAAAGTCTCAACCGATTTGAACAGTTCCGCTAAGTACGACTGAGTCAAGTGGTTTTTTCCTCCTTTCTCACGACGGAGACGCCCTTGGATGGTCCCAGGGTGGGCGCCCCAACAGGCCCCTCAGCCTCAGCAATTACTTCTCAATGCATTTTTACATAACATTGATGTTTACTCATTCGCATTTCTTCTGTAAAGGACAGAACACTCAGTAATCACACGTCGAGATAGATCGCGTCGGCGAAATAGCACGAACATTCAGAAATGCAAATGCCAATGGCATCACAACCATATTTCATTGACCGGTTCTCTTATGCTGTTCTCATAGACTTACCGCAATTTCGATAGCGTTGAGCGGTTAATGTCCTCCTAGGTTTGAGTGACCGCCGAAGCTGAGTCTCGTAGTCAAGCCGGAGTGGTAATCGCACTGAGTTCCAGAGCAGAGCACTGTTTGCTCGATTGGATCACGTGCGCTGTCAGACTCAATACGTCGGTTAAAGTCTGTCGACGCAAATCAGAAAGTCGCTGTGTTTTGGTATTGGTATGTTCGCCGAGCTTGGCATTTAGGTTGCAAACGTTTCATCACCAAGCGAGGTGACATCATCAGTGCGTAATCGTTTTAGCGTATAGTTTTTTGAGCGTGGAGATTGGTGAAGTTCGATGTATGCCTGTTCTTATATAGCAGAGTGAGTTGACCTTCTGGCCTGAATTCTGATTGGTCGCTCTCTGTCGTTTTTGACCTTTGACCTGATTTATCATTGGCTGATTCTTGTTGCATTTGAACTTTGACCTGCTGTCTGATTGGCTGTTTCCTGCAGTTCTTGAGTCTTTGATCTGCAGTTTGACTGGGTGTTCCCTGTTGCTGTCTAACTCTGACTTCGAATCTGATTGGCTGGTCCGTGTAAATCGATTGAGTGAGTCCTTTCTTCGTTTTGAAGATTCCAGCCGATTGGTTATTCATTGTCCCGTTTCGAATTTGGTATGGTCTGTTCAAGTTGCTCCGTTTGGGTTTACCGCCATTTGGACTTGTTGGTGTCTGCATCTTTTCAAATCCTTGGTTCGCATTGGCTCATAGACTTTGTCCAGCTGGATGTGTTTGTTTATTGATCCGGCTGATGAATTCCAGGCTTCGAGAAATTCTCTTGCATGTCTGGTGTTTGCTTGCGTAAGGACTTCTGCGGTATTCAAGTTGAAGTTGTGTCCAGTTTCATCCTCGTGGATGGAGATCAAAGAAAATTGATCGTGCCTCTTGATGGCTAATTCGTGTTCATATTGATAATTTCCGTCCGATTTGGCCGACATAGTGTTGTCCACAGTCATTGCATTGGATTTTGTAAATGACGTTTCTTCTGTCAGCGGGTTTGAGTTGTTCTTTTGGCTTTGATAGTAATCTTCGTAACGTTGCTGTGGGCTTGTGTGCTAGCGTAATACCATGTGGTCTCAGAAATGACCACAAGACTCCTGAGACCACATGGTATTACGCTAGCACACAACTTTTCACCCAGCATACATCACAGGGAAGCACTAGACCCCAGTTCCTCTAATATTAGAACCGACTCGTAGCATCTTTCCTTTTCCTCACCGGAATCCATATTTGTTTCCCCCCATGGCTGCGAAGCGCTGCTCCACTTATCTCAAGTCGAACCTGACCGAAACAACAAATCGTACTATTCAGTCTTCACTACTTGTGAGCACTATTCTGACTGCACCACGGTCTAATGAAAGCACAACAATTTTCCTATTAACTCTAATCGATTGCTTCTTCCCCACGAATTCTTAGTAGGGTTGATGTATCCGAAGCGTTTATACTACTTATGAATTTTAATAAGTAGTAGGGGAGTTGTGGCCGGTATAAATTAAACATCACCCACAGTTGTCTCTGACCTTCAGGTTTTAATGAACCCTTCAACTAGCCTCGATGTAAAAGAGGCACTGCACTCTGGTTTCCCTATTTTTACGGCTCGCCAGTAGTGCACGACCAACCATGCTTTCAGGAGGCAACCGTGTTGATTACTGAGCTAGTACTTAAAATATCGTTCCGCACGTTTAGCTGCTATGATGATTTCAACTTGGAGATAAGTCTTTACCTTGGGATCACCGATTAGTTTTAGAAGGATACTTATTGTGTGTTCTCTTGAGTTGACTAGGCAATCTGAATATTACTCACAGGCGAGTGTGGCTGAGCGTTTGTATGTACGGTATAATCGTATCTGATGTAAAGGCAGTGGTTACGTGGTCAACATGATTGTTTGATGAGAACGTGGCCGGATTTCGAATTTCGGGGCTGATAAGGTTATGCACTACTGGCGAACTGTAATAAGAGTGAAAGTCGAGTTCAATGTCTCTGTTTTAAAGGGGATGGCTGAGGAGTCTGTTGGAATGCAAAAGTTGCAATTAGCTGTGTGTGTTGGGCTCAATTTATACTTATGAGTAGTCGTGACTTCTGATTGAGTATATAGTAAACATTTGGCCAAACATTATCCAGTCTTTAAAGGTTATCACTAACTTCAACACGTTCTTCTGATCCTTATCGTAAGGTCATTTCTTCATAACTGACGATAACACCCAAATTAGGAGGCGGACTGTAACTGAATTGTTAACACGTGAGTAGATTAGACCAAGGCAACTACACGAATGTATGTTGAGTGAACACAAAATATCATCCTCACCAATTTGGTAAATCAAAGCCACTGAGCCTGCTGTAAGCGCTGTTTACTTCAAGCCATATGAATGCATTGTAAACGTACCAAGCTTTTGCATTGGTCACAGATTAAACAAAACATGAGAATCGACCGGTAGAGAAATTGCAAAATAACCAATACCAACTGAATGCGGACGACGTGGATAAGCTCACATGGCCCGGGTGTTTACCTATAGGTGCATGTATGTCTGTTTATACATTCAAATTCTGTAGTTAACATCTTTGCTGTGTAACAGTTAAAACGTTCATGTGAACCGCCTATCCCATTCTCTTATGAAGTTCATCTCACTGTGGTGCCTCTTTGTTAATTACCATATTTTTTATAGTATGTTTCGCCAACTTTCGGACGTTTTGCACAATTATGGTCTTCAACTGTAATACTCGAAGCGACCAATTTCAGAATTGTCAAGTTTCTTTACAGAGACTTTGCCTGTTTGATTAATTAGTCCTAAAGGGTATTATGTGTACTGTCATATTTCGCCTTACTTTTATATACAGTTTATACTACTTGTTTGAATTGATTCTACTTAACAGTACACTTTTGGTGCATGCCTCTCGTATCCTTGGTGCTCCTGTTCCACATAGGTCGGGATTGCCTATAGTGAGCTATTCAGCGACTGCATTTTGAACTGACTGTTCGCGTTTATACCTTTGTGTTGGGTTAGTCCCCTACAGTCTAAAGTTCCTGGACCGTACATCCTGTTTTGCTAGGCAACAGACAAAACCAACTCGTCGTAAAGTCCCTATTTTGACAGAGTCAATCAGTATCATGTACCAGTGACCATAAGAGCCCAGCCTGATTGTGCTATTCACAAACCTTTATGCAATCCACTACATTTCTTGATTTATAGTATTACGAGCACAACCGGACAAAATGAGCTAAGACTGATTCTAGCATTCGCCTGTTTGTGTTGTATTGTTAGTTGATTGCGATATCAAAGTTGTCAACTAGCGAGAGATTAACGACAGATTACCGATCCCAAGTTGTTCTGATGGCACATTCCGAATGCAAATGGAATGCATCAAAGTGTCAAATCTCCGTCCATATGTATCTGAAACGGAGAGATTTTCATAGCACACTTGATTTTCGATCGACTGAGGTACTGGTATCAGACGTTTGTCTGTTCACATGTCTATTCTGGCCAAACGAAGACAAACCACATTTTACACATTCCACTTGCGCTTGGCTACATACGGAAATTTCACATCTATAGCTTAGGCGATGATTGCACATTGACCGATAAGCAAGCCTATCCAGTTTATAATTCATTGCTTTTAATAAACTGGAAATTTTACAATCCACATCTGTTCGTATTATGATCAAGCAGGAACAGCGTAAACACTACTCAAAACAATTGCACACTATGTTGTCTCCCATCAGTGATTGTATTATATTGAACGCTAACAAATGTTAACAGACAAGATTTAATCAATTACTGTCAGAAATTATGTTCCTGGGGCAAGTGGTAGCTGTTTCCTGGTACCATATGTCAACGTATTGACCATAGACACTCTCCCCCTTTCGTGCTTGCCTCCAAAGTAAATTTTCCGCCAGTGATGGGGCAGGAACAGACTGGCCACTTCAATATAATGACGATCCAGTGCAAGTGTAGAGTGGTGGGCAGATCAAGACAAATACTTGGACTTGGTCAAGACAGTGAACAGCACGTGATCTTTGTTCCGATTAACTAGATACCGAAACTTTCCAATAGCATGCACTGGAACGTCGGTGCGATAATTTTCACTAGAAGTGGAGCCTCAGTGGTGCCATGTACGAAAACCGAATACCAGTATTTTCAAGACGAATTCATATCGATTTCACTGTTACTTTATTGTCCAGTCGTATGTGATACCCAGAGGAATGATGTTCCGTCAGGCGACGTTCTGAGATATGTGTGTGACACTGGTTATTGTCAAAGAACCGTCGGCATTCACCAAAGTTTACCTGTGTGAGCAACTACCGACAGAAACATACATTTTGTGCTCTGTCCGCGCCGGCCGGAAGGCGTTAACTATTCCTGTACATGCTTGATTCATGTTGGTTGAGCGCTAGGAACCACCTCTAAAGAGGTCACTTTCATAAGCCCATCCATGTTTTCCACATATTTGGCTGATCTTCCTAATCTTGGGTTGCCCCTATTCGTACTGTCAGTCTATGTCCTGAACTGAGAGGATGCTGAATTTCGACTCGCTAAACTGTAACGTTATTATTCATGTGACTACTTGCTGGTGATTCACGCCTCACTGCAACTAATGATTCATTTAAATGATTTATTGTCAGAGTGCTTGTTCATCCCATCGGAAGCCATACCGATGGTAATTCCAGGTATCTTGATGTTTTGTTGTTAGATGTAACAGCTTACCAATGACTAGCCCGAAAGCACAAGGCCAGATCCACTTCAAACGTGCTCTGCTGGTCAGATCAAGCTTCTCATCTTTCTATGAACTAACAAAAGAATTTCCCATAGGACCAGTTGTACAATTCCCATAGAAATTTTAAGCTCAAACGTCAACCGTATTTTGGTATAGTGCCCTTGGTTGTGCTGGATGCTAGTCGGATGTTTAGATATGAGCCATGTTTAGAGAAAATGTTCGAACGCCTCTTTTTTTAACTTTTTTGCTTGATATATCAGTCATTAAATAGAGATGAGCAGCAGTTCTTATTAGTAAGACAATAGCGATTTGGTGTCAGCCCAACTCAGTTTGTACAACTGTAGTGTATTTTTTTCCTCCCAGCTTTATCATCTCGTGCCTTGTTCATCTTTTGCTGACGTCATTTCGTGAGTGTTGCCTGTCGGCTGATACGCCCTCAGCTATTAATTGATCACAGTCAGTCACATGAATTTTTTAACAGGCATTGTTTTGGTGTAATTGAAAATGATAATGACTTAGGAGAACCACAACCAAGGATTATAAATGAACTGTCCCTTTAAACTTGTCGTGGACATTTATCACACAATGGTCATCAAATCACTACAGTCATGGCGAACTATTTTTAGGAATTCTAAACATCAGCAGTTTGAAACAGCAGTTAATCATGAGAAAAGCAGCACTAGATACCTGACGTCGGTAAACTTCTTCTGAGCACAAGCTAAAGGCTTTCTCAATATGTGAATGGTAGGCCACTTTCGTTTATCCTTCATAAATGAGACTAGCGGTAATAAACCAATTCTGTTACTTTTTACTTAAAAAAAATTGAGAAAACATTTAAGTTGTGAAGCCATCAACAAAGCAGATTTGTGTGCGGCACGATCCTGTTTGTTAAGCAAACATCTCCTAATATTGAGTGATAAGCTTAACGAGATTGAATGTATAATAGTATTTCATACAACATTAGTCGGCCGGGCACATAGCCCGTTCTTAGTGTGTTTCATCTTTACAATCCGCATCACCATCAAAAGCGGGTGAGAAGTCTTGTTGAGTTGAGCGAAAAATTAAAGGGGCATCTGATAAATGGTCTTGGTTGGTTGTCATCCTTTTTGCGACTTGCAAAAACAACTGAAGCTAGAGCAACTTACTATGTTTTCTTTTACTTTATACAAGCCCTATGCCTGTTCAACTGCATCACATGCAATCGGTTAAATAATTTAATCCCACTTGTTTTCTTCAATCAACAGTCTATCTGACACCATACGCATATTGTTTCCACGGTAGAGAGAACGATACTAGTCGTCGATCATGTTTTTAGATGCTGGCTAGTTGTAAGATTGGCCACCTCACGTACACACTGACATGTCAACATCACACTGTTCTCCTCAAGTCCGGGTCGAAGATGGAGTTGACTAAGAAACAGAACTGTGATATTCACCTCCCACAACAACCTGACTGGTCGACTGCTTTGCGTCAAGGAGAAATCAACTGATTCAGGCCCATTCAATCGACTTTTATTGACCTCTTCTGTTTTACTTTGGACACCCAGGCTAGCGGATGTGGGCCGGGGCATCAACAAACGCCAAAGGTAGCGGGCATCTTCAGTGACCGCAACGCGAATAGCCAGTTCAGCCACTTGCATAATGTTGGGAGGCGAATTTTGACGGCAAGAATCTTGAGTTATGGGAGAAGCTACGGCATCAGAAGCACCGGGAGTACAGTAAGCCCACCACCACCACCGCATCGGATGATCACGGAACTGAGGCCAGCAGAAAGGATGACCGACTGCATCATTACAGACGCCATCTAGGCGTGAAGCACGGTGACTCTGGCACAATGAGGAACACCCACGAGAGACAGCCGCATGACGAGCGTGTGCGGACAGAGACGCATGCACATCATGTTTTGTTTTAATAAAAGCATATATTTGTTTTATGATTTTCATGTATCGTGGTTATTATCTCACAGGTATTCCGAATTTATGCTGTTGAGGTTATGAATCAAGGAAATTCTAGCTAACAAATTAGTTCTAAACCCGATGAACTGCCGAAATTATGAGCATTCGGCACTTTGAACTGTCGGGATTACGAACGGCACCTCTGAAAATACAGGGCAAGGCGACTTTAATTACAAAAGTATACGTTAGAACACTCACTGCACGAGCAGCTAAACATATGTATATGACAAGTCGGTGGCTGGGTGCTGCAAAATCAAGAAGTTATCCGAGTAAGTCTGCGTTATAATATCGATTTTAGTTCATAGGAGGACGCAGCCTGGAAACAGGCAGTCTGGAAGAATACGATCCGGACGGATGTCCGAAAGTCCTATAAGCGACAGTTACATGGCAGTGATTTGAGGCGCGCGGTACATGAAAGAAATAGAGATGTAATGGGCCATGGTGACAAAACCATATGACGTTGCGATGAACGTGACCGCGAATGTGTTAACCGTCTAGAATTGATTGGCCATCATTGTACTCAACACATCGTCAATGAAAAGACGGTGAATGCATCAGGCGCAAGTAAGTTTTGTTACTTCGACGTATATATTTCACGCTAGCCTATTCGTTTGACTGTGCTCTGAGAACAATCTCGATCACTGTTCATCAGTATTCGTCATTCGAGTTTCTTATTAACTATACGATTCTAGAAGAGGCAGGTAAATGTTTTAACCCTGAGTGTAACCTTAAAGTTCATCAGAAGATACTGCAAGTGAAAAATAATGGATGACTATATCATGCATTAAATGACCTGCACACACTGTATCGTGCACATCTGTCTGTTTGTATGATGCTAACAGAACATAACCAAGTACTTTGAAGCTCCTAGTGACGAACAGTCTGCAAGCCTACTCGTTTTAAATAAAAACGGTTTTAGCACAACAGTCTGCATTGGTGGATGTCCACGGGCACTTGTG
The DNA here is from genome assembly GCA_014338405.1 of Paragonimus skrjabini miyazakii. Taxonomy (NCBI): domain Eukaryota; kingdom Metazoa; phylum Platyhelminthes; class Trematoda; order Plagiorchiida; family Troglotrematidae; genus Paragonimus; species Paragonimus skrjabini miyazakii. The sequence goes on from JTDE01001065.1 coordinate 150,375, forward strand.
TCGTTAGCCATCAACCTTGTTGTACGAGCTGTACAGCTGTAAAGCCAGTATAAACAGTGTTCTTGGGGTTTGCTGGCAAACCATCATAATCTTTGTAGTTGCTTTCATTTTAAACCACGTGATCTCGAATAATTTATCAAGCACTGTTGACACTTTTCCTCTGGAGTTAGTGTACAGATAGCACATTCTTTGACTAGCTTCAGCAACCATGTGACCCTAACATGGGTCTCTATGAGACAGGTAACAAATCCGTATCAGATATCGCAACTTCCGCTTGAATCACTGTAGCAATTTACATAATAAAAGCATAACGCATCTATCTCACTTAGGGCCAGATTGGTAGCCTTGTTGAAGCACGGTTTTGCATTTGACGATTTGCATGCGACTGTGCTTATCGTATTCTGCATATGTTATCAGTGTACAGTGGACGCAAATTTAAAGTTGTTCACTGTGAGAGTTTCTATCATACATCTAACAAACTGTTGCAAATTCAACATCGTTTGCTCTTATTTTCAACTGTAGCATCTAGTTAATCTGTCCCGTTTGTCGATTTGGTAGAAGGCGATGGAATCCATTCCAACACTTGTAGAGCTATTTTAGTAATAAAGCATTTTCTCTTTCAGAATAGGGTCTGCACTCGAAAACTGGCGCTAGTGTGGTCAGTGTACAGGCGTCAAGTTCAAAAGTATCGATCAACCTGAGTAATTTTATGACAATCCACGCTTCCACCAATGAGTCAGTAAATCAACGGATTTGTGACAGTAGTAGAAAGCAGAGCTTTTGAGGATTGCTTATCTCTGACCGTAGAATCTGAACGGGTTAATAATACCTGAAGAACGAAAAACGGGTGCAGTATCTGAACTATGAAAACAAGTAGTTATCAAGGCCAGCCTTGAAAACGAAATAACCGGCAGAAGTTACACACTTAAGAAGAGCATTCCACAACTTATAAAATCGCATTGAGATGAAGCTTTGTTGGCACTCTAATCGGCTATGTTGGACCTCTACTTTGATAGGATGGCCTCTCAACGAACTTGGCTTGCACATGTGGAGATTGAAAATACAAAGATAAAGTCACATCCAAGCCGGCACAACTCTAAAAGTAAGGATTCAAAACTGATGGTCTAACTTTATAAGGTTTAACTTGGAGGCCTAGAGCGGCCGTGGTGTCACGTTGTTGCGCTCCCTCAAAAAGCATTTTGTTTTTTTCAGAGAAAAGGAGATCAGACCACAGTTCCATTTTCGGGATGCAGAAGGATGAAACTATTCTATACAGACAGGAAACAGTGAGGATCAGAATGACCAAAAATTTGCTTCAGTAGCGTTAAGGCGTTACTAGCCGTCACAACGTTGGATGAGCTCGAAAGAGTATTGGAGATCAGTATGCTGTCAACACAGCAGGTGATATTTCTTGAATAGTGGATATGCATGCCCTTCTACTTTCCAGTAGTAAAGGCAGACTTATTTACATGGGAAAAGTTGCGCAGATTGTTGAGTTCATTTTGTAGGATAGTTGCGTCATCAAAAGTGTTCAAGGCACGTCACAGTTTGATATCATTTACAAAAGCAACAAGGGTGACGAGATCGAAATAGGAAGATCATTTACAAAGACGAAGAATAAGAGCAGATCAAGAATAGAGTCTTGGAGAACATCGCTGTAGCTTGTTTGTCAGTTAGAAGACGTAGAGTTCATGCGCACTCTGCACTGTCGACTGATGAAGTAGGACTCTAGCCATCGGAGGATATAAACTTAAACTCCTTAGTGGTACAGTTTTCCAAACAGAACGGCGTGATTCACATGGCCGAGACGCTTGGCAAAATCTAGGCACACAACATCCAATTTGATACTTTGGTCAACTGAATTCATCCACACATCACAGGCTAGCAAAAGATTCACAGTACACAATCGTCCCTCAAAAAGCCGTGCTGCGCATTGTAGAAGAAGTTACGAGGTAATAGATAGCTATGAACTGAGTCGTTTACCAGTGATTCTAGTGTAGTGAGGAGGAGCGATCGTACTATACTACTCACACAACTGCTTTTCAATAGCGGGCGCCAGAGCATAAATTTCGACAGTGAAGTAATCGCAGGAAAAAATACAGGAAGAAACATCGGAGTGCAGCATCTCATGAACTGGTTCTTGGCACGTAACAGAACTTAAAGTAACTGAGCATTGACATCTGTAGCAACCGTGACCGTCTGCGCCCAGTACCGTATGCGGTCCCGTTTAAGCGCTTAACCCACGTGTTGCTTTCCTGAGTAAGTAACAGTTGTGCCATCCGCGTTCTTGGCGCACAACTCTAGTACTTTAGAGGCACTTAACAGCAAGGCTACCAGACGATAATCAATAAGAAGACTACGTCTATCACTTTTGAAGACAGGGACGCTGTTCGGTAATTTATAACTACGGGGTACTGTTCCTCTGGGAATAGACTGAATGAACAGCTAAAGATATCATTAATCTGTACGGCCGCTTCGCGAAGGACTTCTGGAGGAACGCCATCCGTCCCTCGGGGTAGTCTCTAAGGCACCGCAGCTCATTCAGAACGGCAAAACAGAAAGTGTTCACACTATCCACACCTTCAAATTCGAAGCGTGATGGGTTGGTGGCATGTGAGCCAAAATGCCGTTGTAAAACTTTGCAAAAACATTGGCGGATTCAATATCCGAGTTTGTGGGTTCTGTCCGACTAAGGAGTTGAGACACCCCCACTTTGGTCTCACGAGTTATCAATGCGGACCGAAATAGGCTTTTGGATCGGTAATGAAGCGTAATAATGATCATTACTCACAAGTGAAAGCGGTTGGGTGTTCATATGATAATTAGGTCGCGTCTAATGTGAGGTCAATGGCGCAGTGGTCAATCCGGTTTCTTCATGAAACCGTGGCCGGAGTTCTATTCTGGGCATTGGCAAGGATATGCACTACTGACGATCCGTTCTAGTGAGAACGAAACTCGTATCTAGTGTCGCGAGCCAAGAACGCGGATGGCACAAGGGTTATTTATTCGAGAAAGCAACACATGGGTTAAGCGCTTAAACAGGACCACAAACAAAAACACTCATTTGCACACGGTACTCGACCCAGACCGTCTCGGTTGCCACAGACTCCAGACGTAGCAAAGACCATTTTAGGCGAAGCTGTACTGCGATGTTTCTGTCTGAGTGAGTTTAGTTCGGCCAATACACTCTCGCAGCACGTAGTTCGCTGCTCGTCATCTACCTCCATCATTGAAATACCAATTGACTGAGGAAATCCGTTCGTAGTTAAACAATAATCTACGGGTACTGTCAAGAGGCGTACGTAGGCATCTCTCTAGCACCAACACATATCGTCCTCTTTTGAAAGCTAAGCACCGCAATCCACGATTTTTCTCTGACTCATACCTTTGAGGCTACATTCCTGTTGGAGTTCTAACTGAATAACACATTCAAACATTAACGCAGCCTCAAACAACTGTCACACTGCCACGGGATGGAACCCATGAAAGGTGTATAGTGTAGATCCCATTCGTATTCTTGGTTTCTTTCTTCGCTGTTCTGTGTAGCGACCTGCTGGCTCTATTCGCCAACTCAAATATGTATTCCATCCGCGTTTAAGAAAATCCCGATTGTAAAAAGGTTTAAACTTCATTCCCTTGTTCCCCCCGTAGTGCATGGTGTAAGACAACACCGGGGATGAGTAAAATGTCACCCTGTAGTTCAGTAGTGGGTCCAACAGAATCCGTCGTCAGGGCCACCAGTTTTACCTGCACCACCTGTCACCAACATCTAGCGACCCCAATGGGTTTATCCCTATACTGGGGGCATGCACATCCTTCCAAGTACAACTCATGTGAACTCTCCCGCCTTTTCATTTCAAGACAATTCTGGTAAATGCCAGAGGAGGTCCGGTCATATAACCGGATGTGCTGTTCTTCGAACGAGAGTGACGAAAAGACAAATATTCCGCCAGTTGCATCATTCACTAACCACAGCCTGAAAGTCATTAAACGGCAACCAAAACATGTGACGTGAAGTCGACCTACATCAAATAAAGCAACATAGGGGATAGTCATTGAGCGCAGCTACTTAAACAACAATTCACATCATCGACGTCATCCCCAAGGACATCCCTTAATCTATTTGACAGACCGGCAACTCATCATCCTCCGGAACTCTCATCAATTCCCCTATACCACACCAATAATCATAGAGCAAACACCAATTCCGATATCATTTCTTGAATATCATGGATCATCTTATACAATACTGGTTCTTGCCAGTTGACTACATGCAAAATCAGTTTGCTACGTGATAACGACCTTCGGTTGATGACTTGGATCTCCGTAGCCTCATAACTCCTCCTCCTAGCCGTCATATCAGCATACACCTTAAACGTCCACTGATTTTTCGACGCTCAGTCCTCATACCAAGTTATTAACATATTGGTCACCTCCGCCTTAAACGTCCACAGCGGTTAACTCGCGTTTACCACGTCATCTCTACTCACAACTGTTGCCACTCTGGTCCGGTGACTCAAACATTCAACTTCACCGCAAGTCAATCTACCGGTAACCACAATTCACCTTCAGTTAATCAGCTATTTCATCACCTCCCCAATCTCCGAAAATCGTCCAATAGACCTTTCTTCCATAAGCCTCGTTCTCTAGTCGATGCTAATGAAAGAGCTGTTACGCAATCCTCAATCACCTCTCTATAATTACCCACAGAAAGCTCCCCTTGAAGTGATAATGAGCCCCCACTCAAAACCGTAGACCAGCAGGCGTGGGGATGGGACAGTACCGAGATCTGTCCATCACAAAGCAACATGGGGGTCGATTTCTTTAGTCCACTAGTTTATCCCGATAGCATACAATCGTGGTTTGGTCAACACTCCCGTATCACAGAGCCGGGCCTACTTGTGCTTGGATAAACGTTATTGGCAAGTAGATATCCTAAAAAATTTTTAGGAATTCACAACACGAACGGGTGCAAGTTCACTTGGCTCAAAAGAAAGATACTTTTGTGCCAACAATCCAAAGGGGATCAACTGTAAAATGACATAAGGCACAAATTGAAAGTCTTTGCTACCCTGCACGTACGTAGCTGCCCATCTACGCCTGGTTCAAACCATTAGAAGACCATATCTACATGATCGTCAAAGCAGTTTGTTTGTTTGTTCTGTCCCTCTTGTTGTCTACCGGTTCACTTTTAGTTACAGTGACGTTTACACAAATAGAACGGATCGACAACTATCTTAGCAAGTAACAGAACACGTCCCGAAATGGTTAAAACAACTGATGACTCAACAATCTCAAACCAGTGAACCCGTCGCTAGAAATCCCGAAACGTCGCTTGCTGGACACCTCACGACAACAGGTCACCAAGTCGACCTACTTTGCTGATTCATAATATTGTTACACAATCAGAACCCGAAGCAACTAGTCATTGGTGAAGGTATGTCGATCAGAGCGTTATATACAGAAATGTGGTTGAAGCAACCCATCGGGTTGCCGTGGCATTGAAGACGTAATGTGGTGAAAAGGTGACCAGTAAAGCACAATCTTTATTGTCCAACTCGCTGGTTGCCATGTTACGCGCGTGTTCGCGGTTATGAGTCACAGTTGCAGTCTATAACACCCCGCGTTTTCCGCTCACACGTTGTGTGCTTTTCTGTCCGGTTTGTGTGTGTCCGATGCCTTCTGTCGGGGAATTTTCGGCTTGACATTCCCCGTCCTTTAGTGCGATCTCGTTGAGCGATAGCCTGTCCTGTCGCTCGTGTTGTCCGCAATCTATCCACTGCGGTCTTTGACCGTATTCCACGACTGTGTCGAGATATTCCACCGAGTGTTGGAATAATCGTGTTTCCAATTTGGTCATCCATCCCATTTTGCTTGACATATCTCGGCCGTTGGCCCGATCTGGTTGAGCGATGACTCCTCCGGTCACCCGTATTGTCCGCGATCCGTTCGCTGTAGACTTTTGGGCGTGCCTTGCCGCCGCATTTAGGTATTCCGCCGAGAGTTGGAATACTCACACCTCCGACCTGATAATCCACTACAGTAAGATTTGTATGCGTGTTTATGTCGTATATGTCTCCATTTGTCTGTCGTATATAACTCGCATGTTTTTACGTTTAGGATTGATGAGATTAATTAAAATGTAAACTTATCGCAACCTATTTCGTCCATCTACTCTAAGTAGTTTGAATTGAAGCGGGGACATTGTTTGGTTACCAGGACAATGTGTTAGCCAGATTTAAAACTGATCTTGAATATCTGAGACTGTCTTGGTCTCAAGCAAGTGAACTCTGTTAAGATCTCGGAAGACTAAAATTTCTTGAAATTGGTTTACATCAGTGTCACGCTTGTTTATGCGAATAAAAGATTTTGAAAAGTTAGTGAAAGAAACACTGTATGAGATTTTAATATACACCACTGATAAAAGCACTTCTCCTCACTTTTAAAGCTCATGCGTTTTGCAGTCATTAGCAGATGTAGTATATTAAATCACTATGGGGTAATTTGAATATGATCAATCGATCTGCCAGTTTCTAAAGTAGGAAGCTTGCTTTTGAAAAATATATAGATCTGTGAAATATAACACTAATGTTTCAATTAGGTATGCATAAGTGAGGCTATCAGACCACACGAATCATATTATGTTCTTCGAAGTAACATTTCGTACACTTTGATCACATATGGACGTGTAACTGACTTTAAGCATTAAGACAAGATTCCATAGGGCGGAAGTCGTGGCTTAATGGATTAGACAGACCAGCACGAAGATGAAACTTTAAAATATGAGGATGCTGACTACCAGGGAAGCCGCAACGTCAACACAGATTGTTTCTGAACACACAGAAGAGGCTGTTGACGTCTGATAGCCAAAGCCTCGGCAAACTGGAGGATGCGTTTTCGGCGGTTTCGAAAAATCACAGAGAATGCGTCACAGACCTTGACTCTATCCTGTTTAGATTAAGTGTTTTGTTATTGATGACGCTGGATGCCGTCCGTCGGCCTCTATGCCCGCGCCTGGTGTTTCTGGTTTTGTTTTCAACCACTTGGGAACATGCCCTTTAATACGGGAAGCTAGCTGTCGGTTTGTTCTCTCTAAGTAACTAATACTGCAGCTACACGAATATTTGTATAAACAATGGGATGTGACAGATTTAGGCGGTTTGTTCGTAGCCGAAGAGACTGTTAAGACCCTGGTTCGCTGTATTATACATAGTCTTACAAAACTATAGAATCTGGATACAGTAGCCGGTAGAGGTCTTTGTCACTGTTGACCAGCCATCACCTAAAAACGCGGGTTCTAAGTACACCGTTTTCTTTGGTACAGTTGTTTCCTGTATCCCTGGGGTAATGACATTGTTATAATTCATGATAAATTACAGGTGGTGCTCGTTGACCTGCGCGGTATCTGTGAGTTTACTTACTTCCACTGATAGATTGTCTTTCGTGCATAACCTCCGTGATCTGTGAAAAAGCGTTTGAACTAGGTTTCCCTTATATTGCACTGGAAGGAATCCTCCGAAGTGCATACACTATCCTGTCCAGGTAGGTTTTCTATAAATGGATCTTCCTATTGTGCCATCTTATCTTCGGATAACTAGGATATCCAGGAACAGAAGGCAGCTGTTTATTTCATTCTATCTGGTTGGCTTACGGTTTGGGTGTGAATGATTCGACTCCAAGAATAACGCGTTCGAATCACTCGGATTCTCAAAAAATGGCTAGGATGTCGTCTACGTACCGTTTGAACAGCGTTGGCCTTGACAAACTTCCACATAATATAGATTCCACTTTAGCCATAAAGAAACCATCTAGGAGTGAGCCCAGAGGACTGCTTATTGCAACCCCGTCCACTCGGAGGCAAGTAAACGTTCGGAAGTCGAATTTTACATTATAGGCACAACAGTAACAATAAACTTAGTTTGACTAGTGAAATAGGAAATGGATCAGTGTTACTTAGAATAAAACTGCGAATGTTATCAACCGTTTATTACAGTTGAATCGTAGTGAATAGGGACGTCACATCGAATCAACACATCGGTTTGTCCCGAAAATCCAAGCCATCTACACAGTCCACAAGTTCAAAGCTGTCTTTCAGACTGTGCTTAATGGAAATTTTTCTGACCGGTTCAAGCAAATCAGCTAGCCAACGGGTTAACTTGTGCTGTGGTGCGTTGCATATGGAAATAATGGGTCGAAATTTGACATTGGGCTTATGGGTTTTGAGCAATCCATACATTTGTGGCGTACTTGTGCCCATGGGCTTCATCAGTTTGTATTGGTCGACAGAAATTGCGCAGAATATACGAAATGTTACTCCGGTGAATATCACATAATTCGAGTCTTCTCACAGCCTTATTCAACTTCATCAAGATATACTTTTGCTGATGAGTTGTCGGGTTAATTTCTCTCTCATGAGTAACCTCTCCTCAGTAATCTAAAATATCGCCTGGTAGGTTCAACGAATTCGGAGATTTTGATCTGTCTAGGAAGTCCTAATCGTATGTGCTTATCGATTGGGGTTAATAGGACACTTACTTTGTTTCTCTCGAGGTGATCAGGCAATCAGAGCATTGTTCAAAAGCGAAGGTAGTTGAGCGTTCACATGCGATGATAATTCGATCAGGCCTAATGTGAGATCAACGGCGCAGTGGTAAACACGGTTGTCTCATCAAAAGCGTGGCCGGAGTTCTAGTCCCGGCAGTGGCAAGGATATGCTCTAATGACGAGCTCTAATGAGAGAAAAATTCGAGTCTAATGCCTCCTTTCGAAAGGAACCGACCGGAAAATTTATGGAAATGTGGCATCTGAGACCTTATTGTTCTAAAGCATAAATAAATCAGTGATGTTTACACCACTAGGTAAAACGTGTTGTCGCCCTGCTGATTGACAAGCAAGTTTCACTCGGTGACTTGTCTGAAAATAATAGTCGGACACGGTTGTTTACTCACCGTCCCTATACAAATTCACAAATCTATATAGTGAAGTTCAAAAGACGTGAAATCAAACGATGAACTCAATAACGGAATACACATAACACCATCCGTTTCGGATTAGTCTGTCACAATGAGCTAAGTGGAAAAACGTCTACACAGTACACATTACAAGTGGCTTGCGCCACATCACTTGTGGTCCCACCCACATACCGCGTGTCCAGTGTAAAGTCGAAGGAATAACACCAAGAGGCGTGCAAATAGAAGCATCTGTGTTACAGTAGGTTAGGTGCATGGTAGACTAGCATGAAGGTAAAACCCTTATTCCTGATAAAAAGAAACAGCTAGATTCAAATGGTGAAATCTTGGTTGGGAATATAGATAGTAAAAACATAAACCAAAAAGTAATCTAACTTAAGCGTAAGTATTATTATACACTGAATACGGTGAGAAAGTAAAGCAAATTTTCAAATGTAGACTAAGGAATATGCGAAGGCTTGACCATACAGTGTACCGATAAACGAAAGTTAAGGCGATGGCGGCCCAGTTTTTTAAAAGAAGATAGGTTGAATTAACAAATTACGGCGGTAGTTGGCTGAAACACAGGATAGGTGGAAAATTAACGTAACGAACTTGTGCCTGATGTATTCGCGAGTACTCTGATGACCTAACAGTCGGAGACGATCGGCGCACTCGCAACCGCATTAATCGCAACATCACATGGCAACGGTATCACGATCTATGGCAATAATAATTATTTTGCGCTCTACGCGCTTGTATTTACGGCCTTAAAACGGTCGCTCATTGAGACTGCGAACGCCAGTCCGGACGGTATTCATCCAGACAGTGCGGTTCGCGTTTGCGTCCTCCAAAGAGCTAAACTCGTCACTATAATTAAAAAGACTTACTTAGACACCATCCTGGTATCACAGCTTCTGACCATCTGGATTTCACTTAAATGTTTCCAGTTTTCCGTAGAGCTGCTGTTTTGGAATCCGGTCGTTCTTCGTCCTACAGGTGTGTCCTAGCTAAGAAACTTGACTGAGCATCAGTATGGCTTCAATCTCATCCATGCCTGCACACCGAATTACCTCAGTGTTCAGAACCATGGCCAAAACGAGACTAAGTGTCCGAGACATTACAGATGGAAGCGGCGTAGATATCGCATACTCCGTTGATGCAATGTTCAAGTGTCACTGTCGTACAGAAGTGTAGACTGCATTACTGAGATGTGGGTGTACAGCCTAGTTATCATCTTCAGGTTGTGGTTCCTCCTGACACGTCATTCAAGCTGTCGAAAACGGCTCCAGCCTTCCCTATACGAGCTTGCAATTCACGTTCCATAGACAGACCTTTCGATAGATTGCTATCTAACTAGCAGAAGTCTATACAACTATCCTTCGATAGAAGATAACAGATCACCAAGTTGACCCATTAAACTCATTCAAGATACTGTTGCGCAATCAAAACCCGAAGTTATTAGCTTTCTGTAAAGCGATGCTCATCCGAACTTACCAGCCGACGTTATATGCACAAAAGTGGTTGGGCCAACCTATCGGGTTGCCATGATCGTGACTACATAATACTTGATGTGCTTGTATGCGTGTCTAATCCCTGTCTGTCCTTATCTGTATGATGCACATAACTCGCATGTTTTACTTTTGCGACTGATGAGAGTAAATGAAATGTCAACAAATCCCATATTCCATATCTTTCTGTTCTCATGAAGTGGTTAAAAGGAGCTCAGTGTTTCAAAGAAGACGGAAAGAAAGAAAGTGTCTCATCTCTTGGTATATAGACCAAATTTAGGTGTCACGGTGGCAAACGCTATGGTCGATCGGTTGTTTCAGTTCGCAATGTGCATATAGCGCACTGTCAGTCGCAGGCAGAAACGTGCGCATTGTTGAATTACGTAGCGGACCCGGGGAACCAAAACGCCAAACATTCAACAAGCGGCGAACCGAGGAACAACTGCTAGCCTTGTGGTGTGACACATAGCTGGATCATGTGCACTAAGATGTGTAACAGACTTACCTCAACCAAGTAGAAGGTGCATGGACGTGATTCGGGGATGACGTTGTGTAGCTTGTTCATTAGCAAGTAATCACTTCGGTCAGTGATTGCGAGACAGACACTGCGTTGTCGAGAATCTCCCTCCGGATAGCCTATCCAACAGAATGTGTGCCTAGCGTTTGCTTCTGGTCTGCAGGCATTGTCTCATTCAAAGCTGCGAAATCGGTACCGTGGTGGATTGGTTCTACCACGATCAGTGCGGTACTAGTTTCCCGTCGTCCGATACTGTATCCATCTAGTAGTGTAAGTTCATTCGAAATCCCAACGCGCAACCCCTTGCCTCCGCCGGCATCTCTTGCACTCATATATGTGACCTTGGCTTGAATCAGTGGATCAACTGTTTGGCCTGCGGAACAAAATGAAATAAAGTTTTCTTGGGAGACCATACCCGAAGCCTCTGACTTAAACGTCTGATGTAATGACTATGAGGGACTAACCCAGTCGGTGAGGAAGTGGGGAATAAGACAGTGACGACTCATTCCGATTACCACTTCGTGCGGTAGACGCATAGTAAGCGAAGTAAAACTTGTGAGAATTAGTGCGAAATTTTCGACCGTTCAAGATAATATGCCGATCGGAGTGCTATTTTTTCGGGTACCTTCCTTAACTCCCTCCAACCTTATGCGGAAATGAACAGTGCTACAACCATAAATATAATTCTTCTTTATACTCACAGATTCGCGCCTCATTGCCTAAGTACCCCCTACTCAATCACTAGTAGGGCGTACAATTCTATAAGCCCAGCCGCTTTTACTTCGGTTACTTCTCTTTGACCTAGCTGACATGGTAGAATCTAGAAAGACCGAAGTACTAGTCGGCATGGCCATCCAGATCAACATATCGCACAGGCTTGATCACTATGCAAAGGTAGTAGAAGAGGTCAAGGATGATGGTTGGCTGCATCCGAAACGGATTAGCCTGCCACAGTGACCGAAGCCAAAGGAAGCCTGCGCTTTAAACCATCACCACAAGTGGCTTGCGCTGTACCACTTGCGGTTCCACCCATACACCACGTATCCGGTGTAAACCCGAAGGACTAAGACCAAGGATAACCACACACGCGCACACACACACCAATGCTCGTCAGTTACCAGGTCAATCTGGTACTGATGAACATGTTCTGTGCGCAGAACGGTGGCTTCAATTCATTAATTGCCACCACCTCCGTGAACTGAAGAATCCTTGGAGGTTTCGTTCGGTAGCGTATCCCAAAGTCGTTCGCCAGGTTCAATGGAGGTCGATAAGTCAACAGGTGTCAACTTATCAATAACGCTGGATCTTCGTGGCTTGTCAAGGCAGCTCACTTTCCGTTTGCTCTGTCAGGGCCAAGCCGGCGAAATTTGCTCGAAAGGTATATTGTGAAAAGTGTGTTTTGATTTCTGTTAAAATGATTTACGGGAAAATGTTGCTTAATGTTCGTGATTAGTGCCTAACTTAATTTGTTTTACTTTTAATTGGAGGATTGGGATGCATTGATAAATTAATATACAAAGATAAGAGCCATCTTTTATTACTGTGGTTTCAACCATATCATGTGGAATGCAGCTCCGAGAGCAAAGAAAGAGAATACTACTGATTTTTGAGAACACGGAAATTTTTGAACAGGAGTTTACTGTGCGAATACTCAAGTGTAAGACAGTAAACTTATCGCGTATCCTAGACCCTATTAGGTAGCAAAACTGGTCGAAAAGACAGAAGACTTCATGGAAGCGAGCTTTGTAGGACTCGTGTCGTACGTATTCCTATAGAAAGCGTATGCCTAGTTGGAATCGTAGGGAAAACACGTTTGAACAGCGCGACATGTAATTTGTAGCCGACTTTTGCCATTTTCCCCACAGACCTTGCAATGTTTAGTGCGGTTGATTGTTCCAGTCTGGTGATCACAACTACTGTCCCATCAGAACACGGCTGAATTAGTCGACCAAGGCGGTGAGAACAAGTAACAGAGACAACAGGGGGTGTTTTTGACTTGCTTTGAATTTAGTACTGAAATAGTGTTGTGCTTTTAATTGTCTACAAAAAGACTGCAACAGCTAATCAATCTTGAACAATGCTCAAATCCTCAACAGCTAACATGGATACACTTACTGTTTGAGTCACATTCATAGTCTTCGACAAAATCATTCGGCCATTATCTTTTAAAAAAATATCTGGTTCAAAACATCCATGTAGTCATTCAGACTATAAAAACAAGTTGACGAACATATATCATCGAGTAATTATCATAAGGTCATTTACGTTTCTAAAGATCAAATAATAGATGTTGATTAAAGTGTGAGAAGAAAGCAGTTACAATTGGAGAACGAGAAAACAACCAAATTGGTCCAGTCCATTAATAGGGTGGTTTGGACAGTTTGTCGATTTTAACTCAGAGGGAGTGGAAACCACTGATTACTTGCGTGAGTATATTGAGACGTCCAAGACTAGACAACCGATTTCCAGTTTTTCTATGAAAGAGTTACTTCTTCGCTGCACGTTCAATGTGCAATTTATGTTTAATGGATCTCCTTTTCGACAAATCGCTGGTGTGGCCGAGGAGTCCCCCCTGGGCTCTTTGCTGGCCGATATATTTATGAGCAAGTTTGAACACGGCCAGACGAAAAGTTCGTTTGATAGCCTATGTTTCTACTGTTGTTATATGGATGATATGTTTGCGATAACAGACGGTTTGGACGAACCCGATAATATTCTGTGCATATTTAACACAGCTCCTCCCTTTGTACAGTTCACGACAGAAAGAGGAACAAACAGCTTGTTTCACTTCCTTGATTTTAATTTAATCAGACGAGCAGACAGCTCGCTGAAGCGATCCATCTACAGGAAAGCGACATGGAGGGGACGATTTACTAATTTCGACAGTTTTGTACCGTTAAAGCAAAAGAGGAGTCTTATCCTCAGTCTCACGAACAGAGCGAAGAATATTTGCTCGGAAGTCGCCAACGAACAAGAGTTTACTCTTATTTCTAATGTCAAGACAAAATGGCTATCCCGAAAGACTTATTGCCAAAAACATGACAGAAAGATCACCGTCCGTTGATTGATCGAGTGGATAAGAAACCTATATTCGTCGACCTGTCTAGCAGTAGACCTTCTCAACCGTAGAATGCATAACGTACTACTGAGAACCTTTCCGACCGCGACACTACGATCTTAGTTCACAAGTACGCGCATATTATCTCCGAGCGCGAAAAATAAGATACTTGTCCACGCCCAAAATATTGTCTACTCTTCCTCCTGGTGATGTGCAGCGGGGTATACTGAACGTACAACGATGCAGGCTGGTAAGTGCATAGAGAAGCATAATACAGCATGGCTTCGAAACGTAATAAGAAAATCAATAACTAACGTTGTTTTAAAACATCTGGCATACAGATCACAACGTGAACCCTAGTCAGCGTTTTTGTGTCGTCTACAGAGTAGCGTCTACAGTCAGCAACGAGAATTACTGTGACGTCTTAACATAGCGACGGCCGAAGCGATGGCCGTCTGATTACGTCACATAAAGCTAAAACAAGCTTTTGAATTCCCTTGGCCTACTCACCTACACCCACCCGCCTATCCGCGAACGCACATTCCGTTCACTCTGAGTTAACATCGACAGATTGTCCAAACCAACTTGTTAATGGACTGGACTAATTTGGTTGTTTTTTCGTTCTCCAATTGTAACTGCTTTCTTTTCACACTTTGACCAACATCTATTATTTGATCTTTAGAAATGTAAATGATTTAATACTGAATTTCTCGAAGGTATATGTTCGTCAACTTGTTTTCATTCTGCCTATCTGGTTCATTAACGTGCCAGTGATAGTTACTTTCTTCTTCTTCTTCAAAAAATGGGTAAATTCTATTTGAAATCTGAGTGATGAGTTTACTCGAATAGCCTTACCGAAAATTAATGATCTTAAAAATAGCCTAGGTAAAATTATATTGTCACTCATGATTGTTATAGCACTTTCAGGCTGACGCACTGACCCTGCTTAAACTGGTCATCTATAGGCCATTTGTACGATATCCGCGCCAAATTTGGTGCGAATGAAGTCAGACAATTTGGGCGTCGTGATTAACATGCTATTGATAAATGGTTTGAGAATAACACAACGTTATGAGCAAGTTACAATACTCTACGTTTCAACCACCTCGGGTGGCCTTCTGCAGGAGTGTTGTAACCGAAGCCACACCAACAAAGGAATTTGGTTTCTATTGTAGCACTCCTGAGGAAGGTCACCCGAGGTGGTTGAAACGTAGAGTGCTATAACTTGCTCATAACGTTGTGTTATTCTCAATCCACTTACCTAGAAGTCATTTGCTTTGAGAAGGGGATACGCCTCGCCAACGTGTCGACTTAACAATCACGCAGTCAGTAAAATGAGCGTGAGATATTTGTTATGTGACGAAGCTCTACGTGACTGGCATTTCACTCTTACACTTGCTCTACGTCACGCCACTTAAGTCTATCAGACCGATCGATAGTTCGTAACTTCAGGGTAACTCTTCTTATGTACAGGTGTCTCCTGATCACACGAACTGATTACCACTTAGGGTGTGTTTAAGTGTCGTCGGTTAAGTGTAAAAGAAACAAGGGGTAACAGAATTCACCAGATTTGATTGAGGTGCTTTGGGAGCAAGTAATAAGCAAAGCAGACATTAGTTTGACGTGATACGATTACTACAGTCAACTGAATTTGAAACGGGCCAAAATGCATCTGGGCCGTAGGATAGATCAGCTTTTGCAGCCATCAGTCTTGTACATAACTTATTCAGGACCTGTGACTTCTCAGTAGGTCCCCAGCCTAGTACAACAGACTAGGAGAAATATTGCAAAAATACGAATCGTCTCACAACTATTTTGCGCGTTGTTTTTGCCGGGAAAATTCGTTTGCCCTATCTGACGAGGTACTACAGAAAGACCGTCCAAAAGAACACGCAGAACAGACCGAGCGATAATATTCAACGAGGGTTGAACGTCATGTCCTCAATCGTAAGATAAATATCGTCCACTAATGGTAACACTAACGCACTGCCTCCATCCAAGACAAAGCATTTGCGTCAGAAAAACGACCTTAAGGTAAGACATTGTGTCCAAGGTATTCTGGCGGATGAACCAAGCTCCACAAAGCATACGAAAATTGCGTCCTGTAATGACTACAAAAATACGCTCGAATTTGTTTAACACAACATCCCTACAATATACCACGTTTTAAAAAGTACCCGGTTTTACCATTTTCTGATCCAATTATATACTTTATATTTTTCTTTGGTTTTAAAAGTGGCACTTTAGAATGTTGCGTATCTTAAAATAATACCACGCCCACTGATGGCACCTCATTTACCTGTCATGCGCGCATGAATGCACGATGCCGCTTCGGTATTGATCGAAACTGTGCCGGCTCGGATTGGTCAGTCATATTTGTAACACTGGTTGCCTTTCAAGGTCGCCTTGCGTCGATGACTAAAGGAGTGTACAGAGCTAAAACCCATTCGAGTCTCGAGTATAGTGCTTCTTTTCGAAAAAGGCCGACTGGAAAGTCTATGGGAATGCGACAGCTGCGATCAATTGTGGGTGATGTCCAATCTATATGAAAATCATCATCAGAAATTTTATTTTATTTATATACCACTTGTGAATGAATTCTTCACCCAAAATCATGAGATGTGCCGGATCTTACGAGGGTAACAGTTCGAATTCCCGAAAGATGAGACTTTTCACAGACTTGAGTGTATTTCCACTCTGTGATCGCTTAAACTTGGCTTAAAGCCATCAATCCTTTCCGCAACGATAAAGAACAGACGAGCGGGGCCGATCACGAGTATCGCGAATGCGAAGTTATTGGAATGTCAGTGGACAACGTGACGTTCAACATCAAGTGCATACAGTTGGTCGTACACAACAGAGTGAGTGATGGAGAACAAAGCCATCAATACGCCAATGAAAAACGAGAAGTGTTTCACCAACCGGAACAACACACCTTGTCATCGGACCTAGGAAAGTAG
Source organism: Paragonimus skrjabini miyazakii (assembly GCA_014338405.1). NCBI lineage: Eukaryota > Metazoa > Platyhelminthes > Trematoda > Plagiorchiida > Troglotrematidae > Paragonimus > Paragonimus skrjabini miyazakii. Next base: position 167,369 of record JTDE01001065.1, read on the forward strand.
TCTTGATCCTGATAACATGGAACATCAGGTCCTCCAGACAGAGGAGTAGTCTGGTTCCTACTCTAAGAATTTATATGAGCAAGAAAACGGTTAATCTAGCGAAGAGCATCTTTTTGGAGGTCATAGTTCGTGGCTATATGGGGGTATGGTTGAACGTTTTGGTGGAATCGATAAAGATGACTTCTGAGATGAGACCATTATCTTTTGCTTCTGTTAAGCTATCCATACAGATAAGTACAAAAGGGCTGACAGTAAAATCTACGGGAATGCAACCACTGCAATCAGCTTTGAGTGATGTCCGACTTATATAAAAAATTAACATCGCTGACTACTCATCAATAAGCATATTCCTTACGCATGTATTTTGGAGGTTGTTCTTAGTAGAATAAAAAGTAGTAGCCACCAGTAGGTGTTTAAGGAGGGCACATTTCAACAAACACCGGAGGATCTCTTCAAGAAACTGAATGGCGGAAGATGGTTCTCGAAGCTCGATCTGACCGAGGCTTATTTACAATTGTCAGTCGCTGAAGAGTCTAAAGAACTCTTAACAACGAACGCCCACAAAAGACTTTACTGATTCAACCGCCTGCCATTTGGCGGGAAGACAGCGTCAGTCATCTTCCAGCGAGTGAGGATTACGATGCTCACGGATATTTCCGATGCGGCTTCCTACCTAGACGATATTATGGTCGTGGGTCACAATGCAGAGGATGTAAAGCAGAAGCTAGACCAAACCCCTAGTGGTTTGGGTGAATATGGCCTCCTATTTCGCGCCGATAAATGCAGCTTTAGAATGTTCAGCATCAAGTACCTCGGATTTTTGTCAACAAAAATGGCCGACAACCTTACCAAACCAACGTTGAGGCCATCCAAAAGATACCGCCTGTAGTGGAAGTGCCAACTCTTCGGTCTTTTCTGGGGCCGACCAGTCAATATGGTTCCTTCCTCCCGGACCTCCATCGATTCTGAACGCCAATAAACCATTTGCTCACGGAGAATGTCATGTGCGAGTGGTCAGGAGTGTCACCTATCCTTTGATATCCTGCCGGGGCAGTCGATCCCCTGGATCATTTAGTGAATTCCATATGAGACAGTGGGACGGGTGGGTAACTGCGTCCAAATGTGAAATTTCGGAGCTCCTGGCGTGGCTTCGTAGCTCAGCTTGTAGAGCGTTTGCCGCGTTGAGGCATGATGTTTCTGTTGCTGGTTCGAATCCAGCCGAAGCCCTAACTTTTTACAGTTGGGTCTCATCTAAATTATCCTAACTCATCAAATCACAGGCACCAAACGACGAGAACACAATAATCGCAGCGGTCAATGTTGAACTTGTTCTACACCTCATCCTCAGCGAGGCTGTCAGAGCACTTCCAGTGACAGCAAAGAAGATCAAGGAGGCGAGCAAACTGGGCGCAGTTTTGAGGCATTTAATGACGTTCATCCGCACAACTTGACCACACGCATACCTCAATGGCAAATTACAGGAATACCTACACCGTCGAGAAGCGCTTACGATTGTGGATAGATGCGTCATGTTTTCCAAGACAGTAGCAGTCCTGGAAGCTCTCCAACGACAGATGCTCAAGCAATTCCATAGTGGACAATCAGAGATCAACCGAATGAAGCCATTGGAGCGCAGTTTTGCCTATTAGCCAGTAATTAATAAACAAATTGAGAGACTGCCAAAAATGCATATCGTTTTGTATGGCTGCAAAAAACCCCGTGAACTGTGAACTGCACGCTTGGCCAGTAGCTCAAAGACCTTGGCAAAGGCTCCACGTAGATTTTACCGGACCACTCAATGGACAAACGTATCTGGTTATCGTCGACTTCTACACTAAGTGGACGGAAGTTCACAACCTACGATAGTCGAATATGGACAGCACTATACAAGAGCTATCGAAATTCTTCAGCTGTTCCGGATTGCAAGAGACGTTGTTCACAGAAAACGGTTCTCAGTTCACCTCTTCCATCTTCGAAAACTAATGCCAACGGCCAGGCACTCAACACATGCGATCCTCAGTTTACCATTTTCAGTCGAAGGGACAAGTTGAAAGGTGTGTCGACACCTTGAGGCGAGCGTTGTTAAAACCCAGAGAAAAAGGGCCCCCAAGTTATGTTTTACAGAACTTCTTGACCAATTACCGAACAACTCCAAATCCGAACGTCCCAGATGGCAAGTCGCTAACGGATTGCATGTTCAATGGGAAACTGAGAACTGCTTATGATACTGTGATCCGGCATTCAAACGAGACGGGAGGAAGCAATGCAAGGATTGAAGGGCAGTACAATCGAAGACACGGAGCTTGTGTACGATAGTTCACGATCGACGAGCCGGTTCTTGTACGCATGTTTCATGGATCTCTGAAGTGGAAGAGAGGAATAATCGTCCGACAAAAAGGATCAGTCCTCTATGTAGTTAAATTCGGCGAAGCCACATGTACGCGGCACGTAAACCAGATTCTCCGAAGCCGCATTCGACTTGAAAGAAGAATGACCTCCCGAAACCGAACATTCGACAGAACCGACGTTACAGTTCCAAGATGCTGAGCACAAATATCCCTTGAGGTGGAGACGACGGACAAACAGATATTGTAAACCAGTCAAACTCATTTAGGTCGATCCTCGGATGCAGTTCTATCGTTGAGCCCAACTATCTTCGAAGGGGGAGGTGTTAAGGAGTCCATTTTTCTTGTCCAAAACCGCCTCCTTCCTCGATAAAACAATTTTCTCCAGAATGGGCGGAACTGCCCAGAAAAGTCGAGAAGTAACCCTGGCTATATTTTTACCTGTCCGCTTAGTTCATCGGCTGACTAGTGACCTCAGCTATTATTTTTGGTAGCTGCTGTTTAATTTTCTGACTCGAGCATGTTTGTATGTCATTATGCATCAGATTGATACCTTGTAATTTCCTCCTTGTCACACACGTTGTTGGAGCGGAACAAAGCTGTTTTTGCAGGCCTCTTTTGGTTTGTCTTGGAGACAATTAGCGGGGACAGTCGCGTTATTCTCCGGACCAAAAACTGTCGTGTTGATTATTGCGGGGATGAGAACCAGGCGCATTACTATACCGTGGACGGACCAGCGTATTCTTTCGAGGGGTTTACAGCAGACGTATATGTCCAAATAAGAATATTTCGATGATGCGAGCCTTCGGTGAGATCTTTTTTCTATACTAGCTTGATGTCTTTACAGAATTCCCGCTTACACCTAGTTCGAACAGTGCTGAAAGCGTTCAGGTTCTCTAAGCTGCCTATAAGTTTACGTGTTACCAATGCGTACTTTGGCAGATTTAATGATTTAGATGGGGCCCGCATGTGAAAAATCAGGACTTCAGCTGGGTTCGAACCGGCGACAGAAACAGCATGCTTCGCAAGCAGATGGAAACAGTCATCAAGAAGATGACGTATCGTACGCGGAAGGAATTAACGAGTGGAAAAAGTGCACAGTTTACGTAGCACGAGTAATTCGTCCATCTCTTGAATTGTTTTGAAACACTTGGTAGTTCTAATTCACAGTACTGTATTCAAGCGGTGGACCGAGATAGTATCAGTTTGACTGAAGTTTCGAACCGTAGACTTTCTTGTTAGTTACTGTAACTGGTAGCGAACAAGTGAAAAAGTCGTTACTGAGTGGTCACTGTGTCCAATTCATGTTTTGATGGCCATTTCGTCCACTGAATTAATCGTCTGTGGTATTTATAAAGAACGGGGAAGGAATCTGACGAACATAATGCCGCGTCAGAACGCCGATATGTGGCCACACCATCCGTCATATCGACATCTATAAGAAAGTCGAGAATATGATCTCAGTCCGGAAGGGATTTTTGTGACTAGTTTATTTTAGGCACATTGTAACCATCCGTAATAGGATAAGAAAAACTACATTACAAGTAAGTTTACTAGGCTTTCAAGAAGACGTCATCATCAGATGTGTTACCGAAAGGTGAACGATAAGTGACACCACTACAAGTATATCTTGGCAACATATTGCTACTGGAAGCCACAAAACACCACCGTTAACAAAGAACTGAAATTCTTCGAAGACTGAATGTCTGGAAACCCTTAGTGAAGAAGGTTGCAGAGCTCCCCTTCCTTCAATCGAGTGAATTCAACATGGTAAACACATTAATCAGGGACGTTTAGTTCAAGATCACTTATTTCGACTGAAAGCCAGGATTCTATAAGTGCAAGGTTTTTAAGATTTGCACCATGATCTAACTGTCTCATTTCTAAAATCCGACTGAATAAGCCCAGACAAGTTTGTGTATGTGCATCTAAGAGATACTTTCTACTTTGACTGCGTGGGGAAAGTGTTCTAAGGGCGTGACGAAAAGTTCAGAAGAGGAGTGCAATAAATGGAGAGAAAAGACTCGGGTGATTAGCTCGCAGTAGTTTTGAGAGTTCCTTTGGAAAGTAGTAGGCACTTCACTAGGGCTTGTGTGTAAGTAAATGTTCTTGTGGGGTATATGATCTACTTCGGATATGACACGATTGGCGTCGTTTCAGTCACAGTTTTTTAGAGACAAGGAAGGGCAAATCGTCGATTTTCACCCCAAAATTTATATAGTTCAGCGTCTGAGATCAAGATTTAACTGGGCTGAGACTCCAGCCTGCACAAGAAACATAGGAGAGAAGCAGCTCACTGTTGTGCTTTTTGGAGTGTTGGAGGGGAATCTATCATGCTCTTCCGATTGCGTATCTCGATACGGAAATACTTGATAGCCGCACACTTAAAAACTATGGGAATGGGAGTTATAGAGGACTGCTGTAGGCTGCCTTCCTAATTACTAATATTGCCACCTGGCTTCGATGGAGGGTGGATTATGCAAGAAATCGGAATTAGTGCATTCTGTTCAACCCAAAGCTTCTGCGAAGCTGCCGAGAAAGTAAAAGACAGACTGCTGAAGAAAGGAACTACGTCCATGGGCTTTATCAAAAGCTTAGGGTCGACCTTGATGTTCACCGTAATTTTGACCAACAGAGGAGGACCATCCCATTCTTGTACCGATCGATCGTGTGAGACGTCTATTAGGTTGGTATACGCTGATATCAAGTTAGTGATTTCACCAACTGCTGCCCCCGTGCTTAGTTTGCCAGTTAACGTTACGAGCGGACTGTTTCAAGGAGTTACTTTAAGGCGTAGCCTATTCGCGAAAGCCTGGAGGAAAGGATGTAGTTAAAATGGGTCTGGTTGGTAGCTTGAGAAGGATGCAGCGGACAGATTTCCCCGTACGATTACCGTTCTTGACCAGAATGCCTAATCCTTTAGGCTAGTAGCAGTCCTCACCGTAGAAAGTGTTGCTGTCTTCCTTGATATTGCAAACCAGGAAAGATTGAGAGTCACCTATTCGTTCAAGGAAGCCATGTCTTGCCTCCTATTCGATATTGCTGTTGGGAAAAGGAACTTTTTCCCAAAAATTCGCATTATCTGCAAGGGAAATGGATTTCTTCATTTCCCGCGAACTAGAAAGCTCGTGAGAGTTCTGGAACGTCCCGGAAGCTACGCTCGCTTCTGATTGGTCCATTCGGCGACCTAGGTCCAAGGCCACCGCAAACCTATAAATACAGTTGCTGTAAATTTTGCCTTCGGGCTGAGCAGCAAATAAAGCTCGTTTGAAGGCCGTCTTTT
>JTDE01001066.1:3419-27026 GCA_014338405.1 Paragonimus skrjabini miyazakii
TGAAACACCTCTTATAAGTCTTGACTTGAAACTCTTTATCTGTATTCTCTTAAATTTCGTCGAATTTGCGACGGCTTTATTCTTACACACAAGTTCTTTCGCATAGGTCCCGTAGTTTAATTCTTCGTTGTAGTGAATTATAACTGTGGACAAGGAAATGCGAAGTTTCACAAGCTTGTTCTCGGGGCCTCTCCAGGCAACACTTTTGTTAAGTGGCTATCAATCACTGGGTTGACTTTCCTTCTGAGGGTTTTAGTTGCGCGTCTAGAGATCGCCTTAAAGCATCGTTTGACTCTCATTTACATAAGGCAATTGGGCTCATCATTTTACTCTGTTCTGAGTATTTCCTGTAACATCCAGGAGCGATGCTTTACACGGTTTTTGATTATTATTCTTCAGGTTAACAGACGCCTGCTTGTTACCGAATAAGATAAACCGTTTAGGTCTGGGTACCTTGGGTCTTCAAATTCGGACCTAATTATTAATTGGTGGAATCCAAGCTATTTAACAGGTTCAGTTTATTCGCCTGTACTCATTGGTGAAGAACATGGATGTCGTTTAGAGTGCCAAAAATGGTAAGTACACTTTTCTTTGGAAGTGTGCCGATTTTCTGACAAAGCCAAGCCCTCCGTAGCAGATTAGAACGATAAGGTTGTTCAGCCACGACGTAGTCGAGAACAACTAAAACCCTGACATCCTCACTAAAAAGTTTTAGAGGTTCCGCGTATCATCTAGGGAACTGTGTGATCATCCGCACAGCTAGATGGGAACGTTCTCAGAGTCACAGTTAATGACCAACCTGTACTCGTTAAATTGTTAGCTCTTCCCTATAAGTTTCCATTGTTTTTGCTTATCTTTTCTTTCCTCCATATTTTTGCGAATTCACTAATCTGCCATTCCTTTGAATACTGTCAGGATCAGTGACAGCCCCTGCTATTATGGCTAGATATACTGTGCAAGACATAAAATGTATGTATGCATAGTAGATTGGTCCTTTATCTGCTTGATTCAAGTCAGTGTACAGCTGTCAGGTGTTCACGAAGTCTTTAATTGATTACTCCTGTCTTCGTCTGATTGAATTATCGCACATACGCGTCTGCAGTAAACACCGGTTTATTCACAAACATGTCCAGTTTCATTGTGCAGTCGATGGTATAATAAATCAGGTTGTCGTGGATCCCGATAGTAACAGTGGCAAATAAAAGCGTGAGAAATAAACAAGAACAAACAATAAGTATCTGTCAGATAGGCTCACTAATTTCATAAACGTAGGTAAGCCGCCAACTTTATCACACTGCAACGTCAGAGAGCGTTTTTATCTAATGTTTTCGACGGTCCAGCTGCCACCAACCTGGCGCTGGCGCATCCTGCGTCTACACAGCGAGTGATGCGTTACCTCAGCGACGTTGCTGTCTCATTTGTCAACAGCAGAAATAATTGTACTTCGGTAGTTTGTTCATTTTTCTAATCTGCTAGTGAACCTGGGTATCAGACAATTATTGCAAGATGTGAAGTATGCGTTTTGCATTGCACGTAGTGCTACTGCATACCTTCAGTGGTTAGGCGGGAGCACAGCAATCTTGAACCACTTCCCTACACTACAGTGGTCCGGCCACACGTTCCCCAGTATATACATTCAGTATAGAAGTTGACCAACTTGCGGTAGCTCTAATCCAATCGCGTGTAATACAGTTTCATCCGCATATTCGGTATCAATCCCCTTACTGCTTGGGAGGAACTCTACTCCGAGATACGCGGGGTGTCCGATTGCTCGTTTTGGCATATCGTCTCACTTAATTGAATAGAAAGAATGATTACCAACACCTCTGTCGTGCACCACTCGAAGTGACACAAAATGCGCGTACTCAGTAGGCATACAGCTGTTTCAACAACTTGACGTCTTTCATGGGAACTCTGGAGCTGGACTCAACTGCAGAAGGCATGCGGGACAGTCCAATCAAAAGTAGTCTGAAGGTCCAAAAATACCTCGATGATTGGCTATGAAAAGGGATCTGATGCTTTAGTGTTTGTCATAAAGCTAAGACGGGGTCGACACACCCGCGAACAGATCGAGGGCATGCCTTTTTGTTTCACGTTTACTTTCTCCCATGTTCCACCACATTGTGAATCTCGTAGGTACCTCAGGCGCACTAAAGACAAGTCTGCTACCTCTGTTGTTGCCACGTGGTGTTCTGGTACGTTTTTGAAAACGAGGCTATCTGTTGACAAGTACCATCCAAGAGGCCTCCTTCCGTCCTTCTATATAGACATAGACAGAAGGAGTACTGTCCGTTCAGGTTAGGATGTATCACCATCTTTCAGAAAGTTGGGAAAGAGTGTCTTGGTCTCTAGTTTCGCTAAAGAAAAAGCTGAGTTGGTCGTGTGAATGTTTGAAGACTTCATTCGTACATGCCGGCCATTAAACTGCCTAGAAGATGCATGGCACAATCCAAAAAAAAGTATTGGAAAGGAAAAAAGTTCAACCGCTTCACTTGTTAACTTTGGTGTTCTGTAGGCCCACTCGAAAAGCTTCCATAAGCGCCAGGGTTGCGCATATTTTCAAACGAGGATTTCGGGGGCACCGGTCGGTCTTGACAAAATCTTACTGGAAACCCAAAGTCGATCCTGGCTTGTGGATATAGTTGCTGTTGGACCCGCAGATCAGCCTGTTGGTAACATCTATTACCTTGTGCCTACTCCAGACGTATGCTTCTGTATGCTCAAACCTCACCATATGAAGCAGCGTCTGCTTCCAGTAATGCCTTTCGAATTTGAATTGAGGTTTGGAGAAGTCATACAACTTAAGATGTATCCTAAGCTTATCTGATGGACTCTTCTTGCTGCAAATCAGGCTGTTTTATTAATCACTACTCGTTGTGATATGTGGGTCCGCGGTGCAGCAAACCGACAAAACAAGCCGTCAACTAGCAAGCGCACACTCCTGATCTATACATGTACTCCAGCAAAATCGACTGTCTCTGACGGAGCTACACCATCTATACCTAACAACGGCTCGTGACCGTTGTAAATGAATGAATGAATAAATGATCAGGAGAGAGTCCCAAGTCACGTATTAAGGAGCCTATGTGTGAAAATATTACTTACAAAGGCAATCGACTTTCGGTCACTCACCGCCATTTGAATGATCTGATGCTAGTTCAGATGTACCTGTGTGCCTATAACTACTCCAGTTTGTTTGATAATAGTAACCAGGGGCCAATTAATATCTAGTAGAAGGTAGGTTGTTGTCAATTCTATCCGCAGGCTGCTATCTTGAGTTCCAGTTTCTGAACCGCAGAAGTCCTCTTGCAGTATGCTCGGTCTCCGAGCTAGTGTGGCCTATTAGTCTGTTGGTTCCAGAGTACGGACCATGGGCGTGTCTATATTTATCGTCAGTAGGCCAAAAACGTAGACTTTCAAGAGCACATGTAATTCATCTGGTAACCGGACGTGGGAGAGAGACAGAAACACAGTTATTTGAGGTAGTTACATCAGGTAAGAAATATTGGAATTTGGAATTGCGAGGGCTCACAACGAGACTAGACAGTAACGCGGTGTGGCGACCGCCTCTCCACGGCATGTTAAGATAAACCGGATGGTGTGGTGGTCACTCTGACAGAGACACTCATCTTAAACAAGCTAGCAGGTAGAGGTTTGACGAATTACGGTCTTCTGTTTTTTTTAGGTTGTTGGTTGAATGAAGACTGGTGTCCTTTTCCAAAAAGCGTGACTAGTTCTGGTACACTGCTGTCTAGCCTCTGTCGCAGAACAGATTTTTGTGCCGAAAGCTTCAACTGAGAGTCCTGTTCATTCTTCTATTTAGGTCTGAGCGTGTGGGAAGTATTCAAGCACGTACAGAAGGATAAATATTCACAACACTACGAGTTTTCTATGGCATCCGTCAGGCTGCCCTACCTCCCATCCATACACTAGAGTAGGTAAGCTAAACAACATTTTACTACTGACCTCTTCCCACTGTTCTATCCAGTTTAACTCTCAGATCCCTTCCGACCCCCATTTCTAGTAGTTACTCTGCAGATCCCACAAAAGGTATACCTGGACGATCACACTCGCCTGATGAGTTCCCTCTCTTACCACACAACCTCTGATTTCTGTCGCTTTTTGCCTAGGCCTAGAATACGAACTAGCATAGGCGTTCGGACCGTGAAATAGATGGGTCAGCAGGTAATCTTTACACAAACAATAGACTCACTAAATGTTGACGTCCGCTGACAGTAGAACCCAGAACAGTGGTCAAAGTGTCAAACTGTTAACACTTGTGCCTTCTACCCAATACTGTCTCCACAATTGCCACTGTTGGTCACATTGCGGTAGCTATAGTCCTTAGCACAACAACTGCAGCTGCACTGGCAGATTGAATCCACTTCAACATTAGACTACGTACCGTTCAGGTGACATGTTCATTTCAAGCCGGCTTGAGACGTGAATCCTTCAAAAACCGTTTCATTCTGTTTGCTTATGCTCCAACTGATTGCGGTGGCATCGCTGTCATGGACGCCTTTAACTCGGATCTGACTGCTCTTCTTGGATCGACACGTAGCTCTGATACGGTCATTTAGACCGGAGGTATGAACGTCCGGCGCGGCTGCTTTGATGAGACCTAGCCCCGTTTGTGTAGCAAGAACTGGTGTCACGTCGCTCCGATAATGGTTGGCGGCTGTTGCAACTGTGCACCGAACACAGGTCATTTTTTGGAAGCACTAGCTTTAGACATAATGTGTGTCATTGTTGTACTCGGCGCCCTCCTAGCGTTATACTTGGGCTCTGATTAACCGCATAGCTATTAATTGTAGGTTGCGTGACTCCATTCAGGACCGTTGTCATTGAATCACTTTAAATTCAGACCATGCATTAGCATGTTATCGTTTTGTTACTTTCGTTGAGCAAAGACTCCACCGACCTCAACGTCTGACTGTTGAGAAACCCGCCAGGCTGTCACCAAAACATAATTACCAAACTTGCCTAGAATATAAATTCAGCAATTCTAATCACGTAGGTTCCAACAACCACCTGACTCAAATCTCACAGGTCATTCATTAAATAGGCATGCGACGCGATGGATCGTGGATCAAACAAACACTGTATCATAGCGAAGTCTTTAAAGTTGTTAGATGTCAGATGAGGTATTCTTCATAGTAGTTTACACAAGTCGGAGGGATATCCTCAAGAAGCTCAAGTGCATCACGGTCGCTGATCTTGTGGTTTGACTAATGAGGAGGGTTTATTAAACACACCGCTTTTTATTTCTGGGACACTAGCAGACTTTTCAAGCTTAGCCGTACTACTGGTACAGAATTTCCATCTGAGTGAACCTGATACTTCGGCAGATGACACAGCCATCCATAATAGGTGCAGAAGGTTAGACCGCTCGGCAGAACAACTTGAGGACCAATCCAGTTAACCTCCTATTTCTACTGTGTTACCGTCACAAGTTTACAATTTTGTCACCTGTTTGGTAGATTTGAAACCACAGGGCAAACTTAAAGTCTGCACTTACGTTTCGGCCCTTACATGCAATGGGGCTGCTGGCTCATATACCTTTGTCGACACTTCTAAGGGAAAGTTGTATAGGCATCAGGAGATACCCTGTCTGTTGTTTCACGTAGTGTGGACTGCCGAGGATGTCCGTTTTTGCTGATATTACTCAATAGTAGCTCCAATATTCAAAGATGGAGCCAATGGCTCTTGTAAAAACTATAGTGGATTTGCTTGACCATAGTCTTTTTGGGAGAACAAGCAGAGACGAGGTTGTGTTAATCAAATTTCCACTGTTCGCTGAATTGTGGAGCAGCGTCACGCATACCGTCAACCAACAGCTACCGTTTGCCTTGACTGTAACGATGCGTTTGGTACAATGGATCGGTCTACCTTTTTAGAGTTATTCAAACAGAGGGGTATGCCGAATAGGTATGTGAACATGTTGTCAGCGCTTTATTTCCACACAGCTCAGATTAGGGCCTAAAGTAAATTTTAGTTTCAGCTTCAAGGCCGGCATTTGTCAAGGCTGTCCACTTTCGCCATTGTTGTTTAGTTCTGTTATAGGCGAAATCTTGAAGGGCAATCTAGCGTGCTTATAAAATTCCGGCGTGGACGTCTTACGTGGTCGAAGACTGACTGATCTTGACTATGCCAACGACAGCGTGTCATCGTTTCACAGTTTCCAAACAACACAGACAATGCCAGATGCTAGTTTGCTCTTTGTAGTCTCAAGTTACAGTGTTTCTACAAGGCTGCTGTGATTACCCAGATTCGAGTAATGGTATTATGAAGGTATTGACCAGTTTCAGTTAGGAAGATGCATTATTAGCGGTCGATGTGTACAAAGTGAAATAGACGTTCATATCTTCAAGGCTAAGATGATACTCGCTAATCTAGGACAGAGAGGCAGCTCCCTGAAGCTTAAGGGTAGTGGATATAAGGTGGCTAGGAGGAGTGTACTACTTTACGAGCACCAAACATAGCCTATCAGAATAAAAAGCCGTGAATCAGTTCGTGATATTTGGCCATCGATTTCCGCGTCCAACCGTTGACTTCCGATGAAGCCAAAGGGTAAACGACGAAAAGATTTGGAAACGAGCATTTAGTAAGGTGCTGTTGATGATGGTGATAATGATAGGAACTCGTTTATGACGTATGTTGATGTACGGTGAATTTATGTTTGTCTGACCGCTGTACCTAACCACATCGTTTAAGTTTTCTTGTTTCATTCTTACAGCCAGAGTTTTGAAAATGAAGCGGCAGACAAATCTGTTGGGTTTTTTTCAATCGGTGAGTAAAACTTGCAGCTCTTTTACAATGCATTGTAAGCCGTATTTTGTAGAGTTTTTAATACCTATCTTATTACAAACACTGACTGTCCGTTATTTTGTGTGTGCATTTTTTTTACGCTTTCTCAACTGGTCTTCGTTTACCACCACAACAAGGAGACATTTGTGGAGTTCAGTACATATAAATACTTGAGTGTTTCAAGCGTTCGAATGTATGCTTATCGCTGGCTGTGACATGGTACCACACTGACTAGTGTTTCCATACCCAGTAAGGTCGTAGACTTGGCTGATGATATCTACTAATTCTAATCATCTAGTCGGTTAGATTCTTATTGATCCATGGACATCAGCGTTCGTTTCTTAGCAAGCGATCTTCCAAATCTTATCAGGTAAAGTTGCCATTGACAGTTTTTCACAATTGCCCTTAATACCCTTTCCCCCCGACTTTTCGATCGTTGCTTCCTATGTTAATTAGCTATAATGCAACGTATGTTCTTGATAGTTGTTTGCTTTCCAAATAATTCTCTAATTTTTAGATTCCGGGTGTTGCAACAAGAAATGCTTCTTTATCACCAGCTCGATGTTCTGCAACTTTCGGTAAGATATTTACGTCATTTTTACAGTTAGTCGGGTTCGTTTGGGTTGATGTTGTGCTTATTCTTATGCCCATTATGTTGAAGCAGTGGTTACTAGGCAAGTAAAACGTGTTTGTTTCTAGTGTACACTACACTTACCTAGTCAGTTGATCGCTTGGGCTCAATCAAGATGAACTTCTACATAACGTTTCTCCTGAAACACATTTTTACTATTTAAGCTATTCATCTTTGTACTGTTGTTTTGTTTCACCACTTCGAGTGTTCCGTCGCTTAAAAGCCGCAAGTACAAGATCACAGTTAGAGAAATTTTTCTTTATGCATACGAACCAGGGCAGCCGAGGGTTGTGACTACCAAGTGTATTAGAGTCTTTGACCGTGGATGTTAACGTTCAGTCGTACGCATCGTACGGCGTCAACGGGATAGACAACCAAGCTGTTGCAAGTTTAATTTTTGACTGTGAGAATCCCCGATCATGTATAGATCTAGAGATTCAAGTCGTATATTTGGGATATCAATCCATAGGTTGCCGCGTCGTACACTATTTTACGAGCTCCCAACTTGCTACCCCAAATCTCGAAGTGGTCAGTCGATGATTTGGCGTTCAAAACGAAAATAGTAACTTAAGAAAGGTGAGTCATGTTTGTCTCTCTGGCTGAGGTCCGCGCGACCCGCCTAGCCTCTCGATGGAGACATTGAAGGATATGGCGACCAGTCGGATTCACTGATGGGAATCATTTCTTTGGCCGTTTGTGGTATAATGGAAATTATTGAAACTGGGCAGCGAAACCCGCAACGTAGCTGTCCTGATTTCCTTTTCCTTCCGTTCACAATTCGGTTGTTTGCTTGTATGATGAAAGCAACTTGATTTTGAGTGCTTGCGTACAGGTTTAGGGGTTTCAGGAGGTAAATCTTCTTCCATTTTCCTCGACCTTCAAAATTTGGCTTGCTATCCTTATGTGGTACGTGAGCATCAACGTGTGCTATTGATGTATTAGTGATGCTGTTGATAACGAGGACGGTGATACTGGTGACGGTGTTGTCGTTGATGATTTCGGGTACATAGGGCATGCCTTCAAACTACTCATGTTTGACTTTCACTTGCTTTTGTGGTTGGAGCTCGCAGCTTGTGTGTATCGAGACAAGAACATCCATTTGTGGTAGCCACAGTTACAATCTGGATGCATCGGAAGGGTGAAACTAATCGGCACATTTGTGATCAATCGCTAACCAAAAACATTATCATCATTCCGTTTGCTAATTATTCGTATACGGTCGTGTTGATACTCGCTTGTGTTGATTTTCCTTGTCGACGTTCGTGAGCAGTGTTTAGGCCCTTACGACTTTTTTTACTTTGCTCGCTTCCAAAAACGAATTCAAACTTGGCATTTGATGTTGAGCTGATCTAGCTCATCGTTTCCGAAGAGTTGTTATTTTGGTTGTGGGATCCATCTCCTAACTACATCAATGTAAATTTGTAGGTCGTCCCGAGAAATCTAACAATACTACAGATTTCCACCCACCCAACTGAAATTGGCATGGGTGCACATGATTACTACGGTTCACGTGCGTATTGATGTTGCCAAAATGAATGTTTCCTCATTACAAATCGTGATAATCAACTTCATTGTCTCAGTGTATCTGGTTTACTTTAGGTTGTGTTGATATACGTACTCGTGAACCTCGCATTGAAATTTAGTGTCGTTGACTTTAGGCTTTTTTTGTGAGTTTATCAACGATACATTGAGTATACATGAGGTCTTTGTGCATGTTCGCTGGCTAGCTACCGGTGTTTTACTTTGCAATAATAAAACGTGAGAGCTTTTGTTTGTGCCGTTATCGTAAGCTTTAGGTTTTCTCTTTGTGCTGTATATTTCCAGCTACCTGTGTCCACTACCAGCTTGAGTTTTCCCACTCCTATCTTAGATCATACTTCGCCACAGTCTGATGGTGATGCAAGCTTCATCATTCCAGATACTCCTGATCAGAAGATTCTCAAACCAACGGAGCATCTTCCTTCACCTGGTAGTCTGACAGCCAGACCTGCCCTCATGCCAGTTCAATTTAACCGTGACCATCAGACTTCCACTCCACGGCGACGAGCCGCACAACATAGACGGTCTTCGCTCACTGTTAGGCGGCAAGCGGAGCTGATGGACAAATACAGTGCGCAGCCGTCTTCAGAAGCGAACCTGGATGGTATAACTCCTGCACTACAGATGGTCAATCAAGTAAGAACGGCGGCGAAGATTCGTCGTGGTAACTACGATTCTTTGAACTATGCGCCCATTGACCAACTTCCACCAGAAGCCAACAAAAAGACCCAGTATGTTTTTAGTCCACGGTCAGAACTACTAGTTGCAAAGGCCATTGCTCTATCCAACCGGACTAAACGTCAACATTGTTGTTCAGTGACACAGGATAAATTGCAGCATACTCGAAAAAGTTCTGCGCTATGTGCTACTACCTCGCTGAATTTGGGAGATACTGATTTCGATGACTTTGTCGACAGATATTTACCTACCAAACCTCACACTGGTCAACAGAACACAGATGTAATGAAATTAAATACGCAAGAAAATGAAGTATTGAATGAGGTTTTGGGCGCACTAGATGTTTGTGCCGATGAACTGCCGTCAGTAGACAATAAACAACATGCGTCTAAAGCGCGCGCTGCACAGATATGTTGTGTGCCTGCGTCATCCTCCTCTGCTATTGAAGTTGAGTTCGGTTATAATGATGATCGTGTGGAACAGTTCGATCTGAGCGATTGGTTGGAACCAATACACGAGTAAGTTGTTTTTCGTCTTGTTGAGCCGCTTTTGCGGTCACCTGTTGATGAACACATGCCATACGTGCAAGTATTCCTCAGCATCATCATCGTAGACAGCAGTACATCAGTGGTTCACACTTATGCTTAACTGCTACAAGTATTCCTCTGTGTGTGTTCAGTAATGACAAATAAGTCTGTCATGACTGAGCCGCCGCTTAATTAAATAGCAGTGTTATTTTGTTTAGTGATACCTACCTGGCTTCTCACTGGCGTATTGGTGACGTATTGGTATTGCTTTGTCTCCTCCTGATTGGCCGTCTGCTTATGACCAACCGTATTTGTTTACTACTGGATGATAACGTATATTATCGGGCTCTGTACTCACTTGACCATACCCGCGATCATCTGTGCTTATCTGCCCTCTATCGCTGTAGGCGAATTGTGGGCTTTTGCTCCCGTTGTACGTGGCCACTGAATGAACCGTTTGTATAGTCATTACAGGATACAACAAAGTTAGAAAGCAGACTCTGATGACCTCCACTGTGTTCGTCTAGGGGCGGTTAAGCAGGTCTTCTTAACTTGTGTTCACAAACTTTCCATTAGGAGAACTAATCAAAGTTGTCTGTAACGTTGCGTTAACTTCTAACATAATGCTTCGCGTCCTAATCAATATCCTATGATACCGCCGTTTTATTGACGATATGTGGTTGACGTGATAGTATTCGTTCAGTACAAAAAGCGGGGAAAGGCTTTTGAATGTATTGAACACTCAACTTGTTATCTGAGTTTGAGAAGGATGTTGTTTTCGCTGTTCTAGTTATTAGTGTTAATTGACGGCCGGATGTGTCGATCATTCGGGGTGAATAGTATCTTCATTCCAACAGTTTTCCATCTATCCGCCACTCATTACTGCAGGTTTATTTTGACGGTTCTTGTAAAGTAATGTCTTACTAACTGTTTATCATTCGCAGCGGTCGCGCCCCATGAAATCAAACCTTTCTCCCCTTCAAGAAAAACTTCCACTGCGGAAGAAACACGTTTTCACCTTTTAATGTTGTTTTTTTTCTTGTGAGGAGCACTGCATACATTTTTACTACCATCTGAACTATTTCATGCAGTCAAGTTGATCGTCGAAAAAATGGATTGTTTAAAGGTACCGCTTGGGCTGAAATGTGCAGGCGGACACTGATTTTGTGCCGAAGTCAATTTGATGAAATAAGTGCTGAATATCTTGTCTTCCTCGCTTCATACAACCGAGGTACCTTCTCAACCAATGAGTCCTTCATATTGTTGCAACATCAAGAGCCGAACGTTCTATTTAGGTTTTGCTGCTGAATGTATATCATATGCGAAGAGTTTGTAATGGCTCATCACTGACAGCGTCGACTGTCGTGTTCATTATCATATGTTTAAACCCAGATTATCCGGATTGTTCTTGTTGTCTGAGTTTGAATGATCGAACAGGTCATGTGTTTTCCGTGGTTATAAGTATTGTCCACACTGAAAACGTTCATGTTTAAGTTTTAAGTTGCAACTTGCCTTTTAACAATTGCATCATTTTTTTGCGCTTCAGATCACCTCGCATTACTAAGCTGATTACAAAATTATTGAACGGGACTCCCGTTCTTGATCAATCGTTCTACAGAGGTGTAATCACGGCAATTGAACGTTCGCAGTGAGTTGCATTCTGTTGTTTGGACGTGTGTTATTTTGTGTTCTTTGTTCAGTTGATTCGAAGCCGAACACTTCATGCTGATTTTCTAAGATGTTACGATTAAGAGTAGGGTGACAGATGACATTATAAAAGGATTCTAAATAGAACGGAAGATTGACTATACGTCTTACTACAGGTTTATTGACTAAAAATCTAGTGTGCTCTCGTTCCTTCCATCATCGACCGGCCCGTGACGATCTGACTGCACGTTGTTTGCAATTAGCCTCATGTTCCACCTGAAAGCTGACTCCACTCTGATGTATAGAATGATTTTGAGATTGTTACACGAATATGGGCTTAAAAGCTTGAGATCTGTGGGTCGGTACATTCTTCGTCTAATTTTATGCGGAGATCGACTATTCCAAACAATACTTACAGCCTGTTAGTGGCATTGCAGTATTGGATCACAGTGTCAAAGTAGCAAACCAGAAATCATAAAATGTGTACACCAGCCACGATGAAACAGATCTTAGAACGTATCTTGGAAAATAACTAAGGGCAGGTTACTTCAATTGGTCAGCAAGGTATATGAGAAAAACTTCAAATCAAATTTGTTCGGCGACCTCTCACGTTGACATGAAGAATTTATCGAAGAGAACCTCAGTCTAAAGTAAGTTTGTAAGTTCTGGGTCTGCACCAAGTCCTTGACCTCCAAGGAGGATAATTTATTCCAAACAGTACTTCGTTGTATACATTTTAGTAGACTTGTGTTTTTCGCTGCCAGTTTAGTGATCAAGTCTAGACTTCGCAAGTGGTCTAAAAAACGTTTCTGTCTTTGCAGGGAAATATGTTTCTCAACATGCTCTAGTGATTCCTAATTTGGATTATATTAATAATGTGTGTTGGCTTAGTTTGTATGGTTTGGAGAACCAGTATGAGCGTGGTCGGTTTTGTTACTGGTCTCACCTATCCTGCAACGTATCCCGATGACTGAATGTAAGTGACCACGTTTTTATTCTCTGCCAAACTTCGTACTGTTTGCTTTTTATTCATTGACCGTCGAATCGTGTTCGATCGCTTTCTACTTACAAAGCTGTTCACTTTTGCCGGGTGATCCTCGGTGTGCAATCTCCTCAATGCTCACACGCTAACCCACTTCGTTAAACTGCATGTTGTTTGCACGTAACCCTGTCTATTCTTGCTTCAAATCTGTAGTGGTGATGAGGTCGTTTTTATACTGTCATATTTTCTGATTAGGGAATGTTTGTTGGCCTCCCTCAAGTTGACTGGCAACAGCTCCATTGACTGCGAACCAGTGAGCTTGGAACTCCTCGATTCTTGGTAAGTCTTCTCTGTTTCCAGTTTTTCCCCCATTGTTCTAGATTGGCGCTTGCGTGCCACTTGCTAATACGTAGTAAGCTGCGCGCAATACTAACTAAAAATAACTCCATGCTCTCATTTGGGGTTTTCTCAGCCGCGCTGTTGCTATTGCAAGTCATTCATTTGCTGTTTTTCCCCGTAAAAGCAGTAAAAGCGCCACTAACATTCTTACTGCGTGCATGGCGCATGATTCGATACGCAAACAAATCCCCGAATAAAAAGGTCACATGAATGGATTATGCATCGTTAACTGCATGACTGTTACGGCTCAGGTCCGATATTAAAAGGGCATGGTTTTGACAGTCAACTTGTTGCACGTTTTTGTACGTGCACACGATTCTCGTTGTCGACTGGGTTATAGCGTTATTAAAGCACTGTACTAATATGTGGTCAACTAATAAGTCGCGCAACGTCATCACCGAGCCGATGACAAAAGAAGACGTACCGCGAAATGCCGACAGTTTATCTAATAGTTTCAGTTATGAAAGTAAAAAATTAGATTATCAAAAATATGCGGGTAGCTTAATTGTTCTTAAGTGTTCAGCCAGAAAACAGCATTCTGATGTGATTTAGGCACCCTCGAGGGCTGTGCATTGGTTTAATCAAGAATAGCTTCCAATAAAGAGTATGTATAAATCAGTTTGTGGTTGCTCTAGACGGAGCATTGTTCGGCTTCCGTTGTTTGTCACAGACGCAAGCTCTCGTTCCGTTTGCTGAACGTCCTACTAACCTCGTACAGAACAATTTGAAGTTTGTCTCATCTACCCAGCAAATAGTCTTCGAATTAGCATAACACTCCATCGGTCGATAAGCAGATAGCCGCCATAATTCCATATTTTCATTTGAGTTCATGCCAACGGGTATTTGGCACAGTCTCTTGACCGTTATGCTCCGACCATCCAAGTACCGACTAATCGTTATGGGCGATAAATCCTACTCAAACTCAGCTTTAATGCGCAATCTCAAAAATTGCAGTGTAATTGTTGGGTCCACGGAAATCCACTCCAGCAGCATATCGATCTCTGATTCCGTCAGAACTTTGCTTTCATTTTCTTTGCAAGGATGGGCTCAATAACTGATACAATTAGCATGAAACCACTTGTTAGCGGTGTTACATAAATTGTTTTCAGAAACTGGGTTACTCACGTTACAGCTCGAGGTTTACCACGACCCCAAAATTCACTTCCATTGGACGTGTGATTCACAAACACCTCGAACCATCTGCAGTTCTGTTCCACTCAAAGGAACCAATACGATCTGCAGTTTGATGGATCAGTTGGAACGGGGTGGATTGATTTGTGTTCAAGTTCGATCGCTAGCCGCGTTCTGATTAGCTGGATCCGTTGACACCACTCGAATAACCCGTACGGCTTCCTCAGTCAAAGCGGCGAAAGCGAAGTGAGCTAATTAATACTGGCCACCCTAATCACGTTCTTGCTGTCATGTCCGATAATCCAACGTGGAAACTCTAATGCGCTAAAGTGGATTTCTTTAGCTTGTAATGGAAAATCTTGTGCCGAAGAAGGAAATAGACATGTAAAGTTGTACAGAATGAATGCAGGCAAACCATCTAATGTGGCACACTACCATCTCCAATAACGCTTTCAGCCGACGATTTAAGTGATCACGAGGATCCCAGTCATGCAGGTGTCATCCAAACATTTTGCTCATTGTGGTTTCATTCTTTTTTCTCTCCACGTCTTTTGTAGTACCACAGAAAGAGGTGAGCTCGACTAAACTAAATATCTGTCCCGCGTTGTCAATCAAATCCTGACGACACTTTTGCGTCCGAAATAAAGGTCACTTTTCATATAACTAACCTCATTTGACAGGGGTTTATTGGATTTGTCATCGTTTACCATCGTTACCGTTGATGGGTAATCGTATGAATTGAGCACCTCAAAATTCCAGTCGCATAGATAGGAACTTCCCAACTCAACTTGTGGGTTGGAATCTCATTAGCACACCATGTGCTTCTGAGGCATGGACTGCACTGGGTCATTGTTGTAAACCTTCGAAAGAATACACTGTTTCGTCCACGGTATAGTAATGCACTTGACAGAAATCGGATCCTCCTCCTCGTAATAATTAATTCAGAAAATCTTGGTCTCGAAAATAACGCCACTGTTCCCGTTAATTGCTCCCAAGACAAACCAAAAGACAGGTGCAAAAAGCAACTGTGTTCCCCTCCAACAACGCATACGACAAGAAGAAAATTACAGGGTATTTATTTATATGGTACGTAGCGACCTACAACCGTTCTCGAATCAGGAAGTCGAAGGGCAGTTACCAAAAATAGTAGTTAAGATCACTAAGCCACCAATCAGCATAGCGGAGTAAAGGCCAAACGGGTAAAAAAATAGCGAGTTACCTCCCAACTGTTCACGACATTTCCGCTCGTTCTGATTGGATGAAATCGTTTTCCCGAGGAAGGAGGTGGTTTTGGACGTAAAAACTGGATTCTCTAGCAGTAATGCAGTTAACGATGCACAACCCTTACTGTCATGTGAACTTTTTCTTCAGACATTTGTGTGCATATGGAATCATGCGCCATGTGCACAGTAGGAATGTTAGTGGCTCTTTTACTTCAGTTGGCCTGAGGGCGATCACGTGGACTGTCATTTGAGATCAGGAGTTCGACCAATGTCTGCTTCTGTTTACTCTTGTATAATGTAACACTACCTTACCCTTATGTAGCCTAACTACTCATACGGCAGAGAGCGCTGACATTGGTTGATTTTCGCCCTATTGTTTTTGATTGATACTAATCGCGTTTTTACAATGCGTATTCTGAAACTAACATTCAGTTTATACTTTGCTGCTTATCCACAACACAGTCTTTGTTTCTCCAATCTTCATTGACTTGTTTGTAGTTTTAAATTCATCGCTTAACCTTGCGAATTCTCTAGATTGCCATTTTACACTTCTAATACGTCGCGTTTATATGGACATCACTATCTCACATATTGAAAATCTTATTGATGTTTACCTCGTGTACTTCCCTTCTCATTCAAATAAACATTGTCTCTGTTTCATCCGCTGCGGTTCCATACAGGGCTTCCACTGATTTACTCGTGGGCGATACTGTCCATATTTTGTTGGGGACTTCCGGTTGTACTGTCCACGGACGACATGTAGTCCTTAATGATGGTGATTCGGCCTCGCCTGCTTTCCCAGGTTGCTTGATTCAGCATCCGGACACGCTAATCGCCGGAACAAAATTAGTGGGCAGCTTCTATTGCGAACGTCGATCTGTACTAGAACAGTTTTGGCCTGGTGGGGACGACGGTCCGGATCAAACACAAGATTCTGCCGTAACCGATCATCGGGATCAACGGGATTCTGGGCGTGTAATGTTAATTGGCTGTATTGTGCATGAGCTGTTCCAAAAAGTGAGCTGATTCTTTCTCTTACTTAGACAACAGTTTCATAACGTCGATTGCAAAGATTATCTGCGTGGTAGAAATCGGACTTGACTTATATACTAAGGCGAATTGTGTTGCCATGATTTTTGTTTTGTGTGTGGGCTGATCACCTCCACTTTATCCTAACCTAGACAGATGTTAGCACTAAGGTAGCCTCCGACTCAAGACTTTGAACCTGACGGTTATACTTACCAACACTGACGTATCCTGCTGTTGAGGTTGATCGCCAATGAGATCGTGATACGCTAGCTTGCAAAACCGAAACGTCCATTTGCGATTGCTTGCAAGTCGTATTTGATACCTAACCACCACTCTCTCGAGATTGATTTCATGCGAATCTTGGGCCGATGTTTTCGATTCCGTTGGTTGTCGTCTTCAGCACGAAAATCTTTATTTCTGTAATTCCTGGCCTGAAAGCGCTCTAGGAGCGACTTGCACTCATTCCAGTAAACGTGGGTTGATACATGATAATTGTCAAAGAATTCAAGAGATTTGTCCGCCTTTAATCAGTTTGTGTTTTCCACGTGTTCGTCTTGTCATCCCATTGTTGCATGACGGTGTATCCAGTCGCCCGTTGGAATTGTTCTCACCAGAGACAAAAATAATGCATTGCATGCTCACTATTTCTCTCTCTGAACGCGGTAGTTTTATGCAACTGTGTTGTTCCATTTCTCATTCACTCTTGTGATCACAAACATCTGGGCGTTTTGATTGGAACCTTCGATGCACGTCCCATTTATTTATGCAGCTCATCCTCGATAAAACGCCATCCGTGGCCTCTGGACACAATCTACTTGATTCCATTCTACAAAGATCCGGTACAGCTTTACAGTTGTACGTGAGTGAGTGTTTTTTTGGTGTTGTCATTGTTTCTAATATGCATATTTCGTAATAGCATTATGGTTTTTATGATGTTCTTCTAAAAAGACCACAAAATCATTTTGGCCGGATAAATAATTCCCTCCCCTGTGTCTATTTTTTTACAGACCGACCGACCTACTTAGCGGTTTGTTTGTTTGGGGTCTATTTATCAGCCACTTTGTTTGGAAAGAAATCGGTTTTATTTGGCTGACAATCTAGGATGTGCCGAATTAAGTCAAGTGAATGTTCAGCGACTGTGTTAGACAGCAGTTTGAGAGCTTTTCATCCGTCATATTTGTTGTTCCGTCCACTTTTTTAAATTAACGTTTTCTCCAGCCGCATAAGTGTAGTTGACAATAATGATGGCATCTGCTTGTCTCGAGAGGTAGTGGGTCAGTGCGCCCTTGAGACGATCTCATAGGCTTGGCTGTGACTGTGCAGTTCAATCCTAGCGAACCAAACCTTACACTACCTGTTAATAGTGCGTGTGCTGTTTGAGCAGATACTGTCTTCCAAAACCTCCTTCTGTTACAGCTGACCTATCTTCCGATCACTCTTAAGCACACCTGCTTTCAAACTCATTTGCGAAGTGCGGCGACTTGCTACGATTATCTCCCTGGAAGTGGTGGTGTTCATGTCATCAGTCCCCATAGTACGACTACATTCGACGTGAGACTGATCTTTCATAATGTCTGAAGCCAGTGTCCAGTTTCTCTTGGATTACTACCATCTGATAATGGCTGTGTTAAAGCATAGATATTGCTTTCGCAATTTGTTTTGTATATTCTACCTGGTTAACTCCTTCTTGCAGATATGCCTGCGGCATCACACTGAACGAGATCCGACCGCAACTGGTAAACTTTGTTGGAAAAATTCTTGACTGGATTGGAAAATACTGCTATTGGAACAATCCACAAGGTAGCAAGTAAGTTGTTTATCCCTATCCGAGAGATTTAACCTTTCGGTCACGGTTGTTGATGTCGAACATTGGAGATAGGCATTCTAAGCTATGGACAACCGGAATGTGCACATTGTTATAACCCTTCTTTTGTTTACTGAAACGAGTAAAACAGTGTGGTGCTCAGCTGTACACTTTCTCACGAAACTCGCTGTCAATCATTGTCGTTTTCTAATAGCCACAGAACTAATCATGTTCACTGCAGTAAGTTTTCAGCTGAACTCAATCATTTAGCGTTTACACCACATGGTGATTTCCGCAGTGCAACTCATTAGGTCGTATGTTAGCTGATTGGTGTTAGGGTAATTAGATTTAGACAGGAGAAGTCACAGCAACCGAGGTCCGGATCCGCAACTTTATGATCATTAGGAAATCGTGTATTCCACTAAGCTACCACAAATTCATACCGTTAGGTTGTCTAAACTTGGAAATGAAATTCTCAACAATCATGGCTCAAAACCATAACCGTGCGATTGGAATCCTCGACTGTTGCGCTGCGTAGATCTCAGGCGTGTGTATTCCGTTTCAGTTTCTCACAAGTCGTACACAAAAGAAAGAAATCGTTGCAGACTAGACTGTTCTAACCCTCATCGAATTTCAACTTCGAACATTTAGACAAGTAGCTAATCCAACTTTTCCAACTTCACCATGTTTCAGTTGAGCTCTTCATATTGTGTTTGGCTGGCTTCTTTGTTTACTTAGGTGTATCTGTATTTGTTTTGATTACCACTCAGCGCTGCCCATCCCGTGATTCACAAAGTCGTGGACGTGGAAGAAAATATTTGGTCGACACGGTGTGTTTTGCTATTTCACTTGTTGTCTGTCCACCCACTACCTTTTTTTGAAAAGAGAATTTTAATGGTTGTTTATTACGATATCTGGCTCCTTTTGGAGATGTCCCCTAGTTTGGCGCTTTGGATAAGCCGGTCTGGCATGTCTTTTTCATCATCAACATGCAGCGTATTCAGTCACGACTGGCATATGCCTTTGTCTGCACGAAATCCTATAGAACACGAACAGGACCAAGTGATACGAATAACAATGAGCGATTAACGCAAGTAGAAAACCTTTTCCAGTTGGTCTCGAACTACGAAATACAATAACCAAGGAAATCACGGAAAAAGCAGACTCCGGATAGGCAATATATTTAACCACCAGACGCTTTACGATTTTACATGAAATTCTGGTTCGTATTTATAGAAATAAATGACTGGGTGAGCGCGGGAATATGTACGTGAATCCCACGCTGATCCTTATCTCAGTAGAAGCTTGATACATCCTAATGCTGGCAGTGGAATCATGTTCTCCATGTCAGGTTTACCCTAACTCTAGCAGTCCGCTATTTGAACACATCGTTTGTTCATTAGACCGAGAAAGTTACACACCATCACTGCTTTTGAAAGCCCGGATAATACTTGGCAT
Organism: Paragonimus skrjabini miyazakii; assembly: GCA_014338405.1. Taxonomy (NCBI): domain Eukaryota; kingdom Metazoa; phylum Platyhelminthes; class Trematoda; order Plagiorchiida; family Troglotrematidae; genus Paragonimus; species Paragonimus skrjabini miyazakii. The sequence continues at coordinate 23,275 of JTDE01001066.1, forward strand.
TCTTTATCACGAGTTGAGACAATAGTATCTAGGTCTCTTCCGAAAGGTTAAAACGCACTATTTTGGCCTAAACACACAAATTTTGAAACCAGTTTCAACCTGGGTCTTTAAATGTTTGTCGATTGACTGCCGTTGCATGCCACGCACTCCAAACGTTTGCAGTTTGTGGGTGATGCAAACAGCTGAGAGAGTGTTTTCGGTAGCAGTTATCTGTCGCTAATTGCGAACGTTGTCTGGGCGACTCTCCAGACGTGTATGATACTTTTGTTCAAGCCTGACTAGAGGTTGTAGCACAATGCAGGCGAATTTTTCCTCTGAGGTTCGATATGTTCTAACCATTTCATGGTTTAGCTTAAAGGACTGTAGGCGTTTACTAGGTGAAACTGTCGATGGTGATGACATCAGTTTATAATTGGCTAAGTTCCTTTTTCTTTTTACGTTGACCGTACTCATGTATTGTTCTCATTTGCGTTTACTCTTGTGACGTTTGTCTCTGTTTTGTATCTATGAATTTACAGGTTTGGGATTAAGGGAAAAATCGATTTGTCTGTTTTGTGCCGATTGCCGAAAGCTCTTTCCCACCTTTCTTCCACTCCGAATGCCTTATCTCTTGTTCCGTTGGAATTGAAAACCGGTCGTCCAACTTATTCACTTGAACACAAAGGCCAGGTCGGTTGTTCTCTTTTATGCTGGACGTCTATAGATGTTTGCGCATTCAAAATCCATTTGTCATTGCTGCTTCTTTAACTCATTTATAGACACCTATTATCGGATTGATTCTGAATGACTTTCACGCTGGTCGCCAACACATTATAAATACATTATCTACACTGTGATTGTTGGTTGACTCTGCCCAGCTGTCAGCTAACTAACGTTTTATACGAAATGATCAGTTGGTGACATGGTACTCGAAAATATTAGTTGTTATCATCAATTTATGGATTGTAGGTTGTATTAGTCTGTTGTGTTGTGGACCTTGTGATTCATCTGACCCCTGGTTAAAGACAGTAACTGATCGTGTTCATTGACGTGAACATTATTGTTGTTAGATTAGCTTCCTCTGGGTTGAAGGCCATTAGTGAAGTGAAAGCCACGATGAAGGTACCACTTTGATCTCAGTTGCATTATGCATGCACCTGTTTGAACTCACTCATAAGGTTTTCACGGATTTTTAAATCTAACTCCTTCCGTCAGTTTTTATCTCCGAACGAGGATCTTTTTCCGTAATTGCACCGTCGTACTGCTGTCAATAACATTAACGTTTGCCCTAGCATCAGCTGTTTCGGTCGGTTCAAGCCTCCCTGGTATGTAGTATATAATTTACGTACCTAAATTCAAAGTTTTTGATTTCACTTACTGTGTCTTGCTTTTAATGTGCTGGTATTTGAACCGGCGCGATCGAACACTGTGTAACTCATTTATGACCCAGTAAATCACTTGAGGATCTCTTTCGGTCTGATTCGATTACACGTTCGCATATCAGTCGTTTTTTGCATTTTGAAATTGACTAGCTTGGTCTTGATCTTTTTCATAGGTACTTCTCTATATTCTCATGTTGATCGATCGATATGGATCATGCTATACCACATCTGGCGTTCCTCAGTTGATACAGACTGCCAACGTTGGTTGGTTAGTTTATCTTCAAAATGAAGTGAAAGACCGCCCAAAGGCATCGAATGATCCCGGACTTGTTCTCCCACACCTGGCCAGTTTTCGAGGTTTGTTACAGACGAGAAATCGTATCGCTTCTCAGTTATTGCTTCTTGTGAATTCGGCTGCTCAGTGGAACGAGTCAGAATTGAATCGATGGTCCCCCAGACTGCCTTCTCCGGTCAGACAGCTGCACACATGTCAAATGTGCCCCGTGCAACTGGCCTGCAGTCTGTTCAGCTCTTCACACGAACAGTCATCTAGTCGGTACGTGGATCACTGCTTACATACCCGTGCAACATATGCTCGTTAATACATTAGAACTCACCGCATACTCTTGACATGACTCGTTAAAAAAGTTCATCAATTTCTGATTTACTTCTAGATCCCGAAGCCTTAGGAAGCAAGGATCTATGGTTTCGTGCAGCATACGCAATTTACCCTCAAACTTGTTATTTGGTATTGTTGTGTATCTTGCTCTGTTGGCCCCAACAAGTTTTCTGGTTTGAACTGTATTCGCCTGATACCAACAATAATTTTTTTTAGCCTGAACGCTTTCACTTTGTAATGCTGATCCACAGGATCCAAGGTGCTTTTTTGCTGTTTGTAATCTTGTGCTGTAGTGGACTTGTAGCTTGGATAGCTGTTCTTGTTACAATTAACGGATAGTCAGGCCGTTGGTCGCCTTTATTCGTTCAACTAGAATGTACACCTCGACAGTTCGTTCAAATGTTGTTCCCGGATCCTTTTTATGTTGTTGTCAACCTGGACGCTCAATAAACACTATGGCATTTGACTGGCATAGATAATGCTACCAATTCTCATATTGAAAGATACCTATCAAATTTGACGAGTTTGGGACCGACTACTATGGCGTTACCGTTTGATACGCTGGATCATTAATCCACATCTTTCTTGTATCCTCTTTCTATTTCTCTTGAGTTGGGTGCATATCATCTAGTAGCATACGACTACTGTACTCTGGTCACGATCATACCTTCTTGTTTATGTGTGTTTACACAGAACACCAAATACCGGCCATGGTGAATACGAAACAGTAGCGAATCTACTGCTTACTCGAAGAGCGCATCTATCACCCTCTCATGTACAATTTTTCATTCATTGGTCTCATCTTGTTCTGCTGGAGTATACTGGCTCAGAACGGTTGGAGGATGTCGTTGCCCGTATCGCCTGTTCTGATACAACACGTTCCACCGATGCAACATCCAAGTGAGTTTGGACTCGACTTTCACCTATTGTATGTGCAATACGAAACGTTCCGCTTGTTGTGAGGGTGTCTAAAATTGATGTGATGTTCTTCGTTGTTACCGCCAACCTCCGTCATCTTCACACTCTTGTTGACAGTTTCAGCCTTTGGCTGTTGATATGTTACGAGCCACTTCGCGTGATGCCACAATTTCCACGGTTCCAATGCCAAAGACATTACAGTTGTAATTAATAGGGCGGCACATGATTTAATAACCAAGCTGTACGTAGACTAATCCATTGGTGCATCAAATGAATGTATGCAATAGGTGCACTTTATGAAATTACTCATGTTTCGGTTACGACTGCATGGTCTATCTAATCTTAGCCTGGCAACTTGTGAACACCGATACAAATGTGATCACCAGTTCGCAAATGTTTTCCTTTTTCATGTTCATGATAGCTTCTAAGCCCCGTACTGTCCTGTGCGGTTGGTTTAGATTTCCAGTCGATCATGCAAGACTGACTAACGTACAAATTGCGACCCCACTGTAATTTCCGTAATCCTATCATATGTCAACGAAGCGTTTGTCGCAACGCGCATTGTTCATTACGGCTGCTGACGGTTGTCAGAAACTGCAACGTGAGTAGGTGATAACATAATCACGAGCCGTAAAAACTGTACCAACATCGGTGAGCAAAATTAGAAAATGTCTTCTGTCAAGTTTGGTCGTGTGCGACTGTCCACGTCGCTGGCTTGATATATTATCGGTCATCTCAGCGTATCGCATGCTTGTTTGCGGAAAAGTTTTGACTGTTCTTTATTTTATGCATTTGCATTTGGTGGTCTACTACTGTGCACCGTTTACCCCGCCAAAAATGCTCTCACCTGCTCC
>JTDE01001066.1:49700-69703 GCA_014338405.1 Paragonimus skrjabini miyazakii
AATAAATCTGACCGAAGGAGATGCTGATCATCAAAGAGATATTTGTATACAGATTTGTCGCACGCATCCAGGTGTTCTGATAACCAAAATGATGCCAAGAATAGGTGTAAGGTCACATTGCTCAATAGTATTTTCTAATCTTTTGCAAGAAAGTCTGCGAATTAGTGACAGATCATTACGGCTGATGGGAAAGTGTGCATGCGTGCACGGGATGTGCGAACAACCTCAGAAGAGTTGATTGAGGGTTCAGTCACCTTATGAGAAACGACAGACGTCTAACTTTTATCATTATGGTAGCACTATGCTTGCGCCACTTTAATTGAAAGATGGGAAAAATATCCACAGTTTCTATATAATCACACATAGGATGATTGGGCTCTACTTATGTGAAAAGTGGGAGAACTGGCAATTAAATCAGTCGACCGACGGCCCTCGAGAAATAAAAGGGATATATCCTGACATTGATCAAGATTAAGAAACAAGTGTCAGGATGATGACGGAGAGAAAATGCATAGAGCAATGTGCAGCCACAACCTGACTGGGAGTGATTTGGTGCGCCTCGTAAGGTAACAGTACCTTGGAGCAAACCGAACATCACAACTGTCACGGTAGGACACTTCCTGGAGGATCTATTTCGAATAGATATGTTGGATTTGAGTTTCGTTCTTATTGAGTTTGATTGATAATGAATACCTTTGCTATACGGCGGATGTATACTCCGGTTCACGTTTTCATGGGTAATCTTGGTGAGCAGTGTGTCGTCGGTGTGCTAATTCGGTCGTACATGTTTTTTGGCCAGTGACTCAGTGATCATCACGACTGCCTCGTTCGAACTGTCCACCATTTGGCCCCGACAAAACAAAGCTACAGCTTAGTGCTTTTTTCGGAAACGACTTACCGAGAAGTCTGTGTAAGTGTTAAGGTTGTAGTGAGATTTGAGTGACACTCATTTCGATTCGTCTCAATGGTTGCCTTTATTTGTTAAATTCCAGGTAAAACGGAGACATTGTCCTCGCTCCTTCGTGTCCTCGCGCGATTGCAAAAGAAGGTACTTGTCGTTACTCACACTCATTCCGCCGTGGATAATTTGTTAGCCAGGCTGATCAAGGTGGGTTGGATGTAGAATGCAAGAATTATGTGCCGTTTTCTTTGTTGTTGTACGTTTGACAATCAGCTGATTCAGATGTTTATTCTTTCGATGTATTCTCATTTGAAGATCCAACAAGGTTGCGCACCAACAACCAATACGACTTTTTTTCTTATCGTTCGGCCATGTTCTGTTCCATCTCATTTCTCTGTTGGATGAGAAGAACTAGTCATGTGTAGAGCGCGGTGTTGTATCCACTATGGTTTTAGCCAGTTCACGTACCCCTCTGTAGATTAACAATCATACAGGTTGTACGTGCCATGTGACTGTCACTAATGCGATGTGATTAATATCGTTATTTTTTGCCACTAAACTTAATCTTGTTTATCACTGGTAATTTTTCTAAGCCGGTTATGCTGTTCGATCAAGTATTCCGCGTCTCCCACCTAGCTGTGCTTTCCTTTCTGTTGATGTTATTTACTCCAATTATCACTCCCCTAATCATCATCATCATCACCAATTGCTCGTCATTTGGTATCTGGTGACTGGGTGGAGTTCGACTCTGCTTGCATCAGTTCGTTAGTTAAGTTACCATCCTGAGTACTACTCCCGGTACTGGAAATTACCGGGCCACACACGAACGTTACATTGTCACGTTGCATGCAATTAGACAGACGATCGAGGCAATCCAATTTAGACGCTGTGCTCATTACTCTGCTTGTTTCCAGCTTTTCTTCTCGTGTAAACCTTACATAATGTGAAGCTGTTCATTTCTAAGTTTGTTTCGTACAGTATGTCGAATGTCGCTGTTCGTTGTTTTACTTTCTTACCTCAGTGTGGTGAAAAACGCGTGCTCCGATTGGGTTCTGTTGAACGTATCGCTCCTGAACTGGTTGACTATTGTTTCGAACATCGCCTGAACGAGTACTGTACAACCAACCCTTTTTCGGATCCTTCAGCTCGTATACAAAGCTGGATCGAAGATGCCGTAAGTTTGTGAACGGATTTAGATTGTTTTCGTTCGTTTTCATATTTATTACTCTTCTTGTACATATGAGTGGTTAAACTTGACCCACTAGCGATTATCAACTTGTTCACTTGCGCACCATGGCTAATACAAGACCACCAGGCTATAGTCACCTACATAATCTTTCTGTTGTTATTTTTGTTTATCGTGTTGTGGCAGTTAAGCATCAGTGTGAACCACTGATGTATTGCTGTCTATGATGATGATGATGATGATGATTATCGTGTGCTCGAACTCGTGCTCGTTTTGTTGTCCATTGAACTGGCGCCTTTAGTTCTTTGTGAAACATTCGTTTTCTACTTACTTTGTCTCATTCTCCTGCTGGTATGAATTTTGAATATCCAAACCTTTGAATACATCATAATTTTAATCATTTAATCTTCTTCCGGTCCCACCGACAGCCGTCGATCTTTTTTGTCACTTTTGTCATTTCACGTTAGCTCATCTTTACAGATTGGTTCCGATAATTCCCATGTCATTCATTCAGTTTTTTTATAATTTTATGTTTGCATCAATACTGTCCACGGTTGCCGCCCACAGGTATGAAACTCGGTAGTTTAATATCAGTCACCGCCCTCGTCATCATCATCATCGTCTTCATGAATTAACAGTTCTGCTGTTCGTGGTACTCGTGATGGCGATTACTATCAGCTTCTTACATTTTTACGGAAATCATTTAACTTAAGATTTGTGCTCCCCCCCCCCCCCAAATGTTACGACATACTTAGATATCATATGCCTTTTCACGTTTGAGCCAAACTCGTGGACAGATATCGTGACCTTTAGGTCTAGCACGCTCACCCTAACGACAATGTGTGAGCTGCGAAGTATTTGTTTGTGCGTGTATGGTGATACTTCTTTACTGCTTTTTCTTTATATCCTTCCAATTCGCTCTAGCTTATTGTTCCGTCCTTCTGTGGATCATTGTTGAATCTCTGAGGGACTAAGCAATATTTCCGCATCTGCACGAAGCTATGGGAGGCTCATCCCTTGCATTGTATTAATGAAAATGACTTAGTAGGCTAACGACATTGTTGTGTGTAGTGTAACCTTCCAGATTTAGTTGCTTGGCTTACGTGTGATATATCAATACGCCCAGTTCTTCGCTATGCATGTGGCAGTTATTCTCTTTAAACCATTCTTCAATGCACGCATTCTGCTTCCCTAACACATACCGCTCGTGGAGGCAATTATTTAAGCTATTTCTGATTAAGGACATCTGTTGACCTTTTTCTATTTGAACGAGATGGTTTAAAGCATCGCGAATAGACCAATTTTAGTTAACTGTTGGTTTCATACCCTGGTACGTCGAACCTGGGACACTTAGTTCAAATATTTGCAGGCGAAAGTGGTGTATGCTTCTTCCTATCAACGATTCAACTGAATGGATACGGGCTTGCAAACGAATCTTCGGTTTGGTTTTGAGGAGTTCTGTTTAAGTGCTTCCAACATTCCCGTTGTCAGGTCTGTAGAACGCAAATCTATTCGTTTGTTTCCCTGACTCGGGGTGAAATGTGAGGTGCGTATTTCAACGTGCGTTCTACACGTGATTCGATAAGAATGACTGCAATCTATGAGTGTGTTTGGTGTTTGAGACGTGTTCATCTTTACTGTTTGCTTAACCATAGTCACACAGTTTGCCAATTAATCTACCGCATTGTGTACGTTTGAACACATTGCTCCTTAGTTTGTCCTACTTGCTCTTAAGCGCTGTTCGCCCACTTCTCCATTCATGTACAGTCCAACTTTCTTATTGGCTTCAGGCAATAGTCGGCTGCACTGCTTTGGCTGCCAGTGGAGGCTCAGGGTCTCGGCACGTGGCACTCATTCGCGCTCGGTTTGATTTGGTTCTTGTGGATGAGGCTAGCCAGCTATTATTACCCACTGTACTGGGTGCACTGATCTGTTTGTGTTCGTCAGACAAAACAAAGTGCAACGAGCCTGGTCGTTTTGTTCTCGTCGGGGACCCTCATCAATTGCCTCCGCTTGTTCAAAGTTCGAAAGCTTGGTACGTATGCAAGCGAATGTCGGTCTTGATTGTGTGGTTCATTTTCTTTGTGAATGTTTTTCATAAAACAGCCTAAAAAGACGCATCTTTTGAACCGAGTTGGCCTTGTTTATAGTATGTGTAACCAGTCATCCGCAGCAGTATATCAGGGGTTCACATTCCCTGCCTCACTGCCACATAATCATAAGAAGGACAAGAAATAATAGAGAAGTAGCACAGTATTTCTTGTAATGTTTATCGTGATTCCCGTCACTTGTTTTTATTCCGTCAATTTCATCCAGAACGCGGACCGCATTCCAGCAGCACACATCCGCTTCTAATCTGCTTCTTCCTGGTGATGATAAACCCAAACTGTATCAGTTTAGGGCCTTTCTGTTTATCATGCTAGTTTTTGGTAGCCGTCATAACGAATCACACGCTCAAATATTTGTTCATTTGACTGACAGCGAAGTTACCTAATTGGTCCGTTTACTTTTACGTACCCACCATTAGTATTGTCACTCACTTTATACCTATGATTAGACTGACTGCTCCCTGATAACGTTATAATCCTTCGGGCATGTGCCCCGAATTTTTTATCCCCGGATACCCCTGTCACTCGATCAGATAATGTCATTAAACCGTCTGGTGACTTGGTCATGCACTTCTTATACTGATCAAGCGTTCACTACGCCGCGCACTGTCTTATGAGCTAGCCAGTGTTTTAAATCGGCTGTGAAGCCACCAGGCTATAACGCATTCAGGGGTCGTGGAGTCCTCAATGGCTCGACTGAGTGACATTAGTAGATGTCGCCTTGGGACCATTAGCATCATTTGTTACAAACCCATATGACCCGTGACGTTCCCGCACTCAGACGTTTCCGGTTCCTATGCAGTTTTTAATATTTTCTCTTCAACTGACCGTGTAGCCATTGGTGCGAATGAAAATCCCAATCGTAGTGCCATGGGGTCTTGCGTAGATTAGGATAAATAGTTGTACGGTTTGTGTTATGTACCATTCAGTGACTCGTGAGCGACAAGACAAAAAGTAAAAAGAACACGCACTAGAATTCATAGCTTCTTGGCATCAGTCCTTTTGGCACCACTGGGTAGTATACAGTACCTTGTTTAGATTAACTTCAGAGATCAAGATTCTCATCGAGCTTGCTTAGCATAGGGTCAAATACTGTTGAGTCTACGTTTGACTCGATGCTCGCGTGACATCAAAGGCCTTGTTGTGTGAAACCCGGGTTGTACATTTTATCATTCTCCTATTCGATTTATGCAAAAAGTAGTGTATCTCATGCTTTTTTTAGCCTCTACACACAAACTTGTCTCTTTGTTTGGTGTTCCATGTGGTGTCCATGAGTCTGTTTAAAAAATTGCATCCGGTGTAACACATCTGGCAGTGTCACACATTTAGGGCAGTTCTGTCTTGAGATGATATTGAACATTGTAAACGTTGTTCCGTATTGTAGAGCGACGACTTTTCACTATTGTCAGCGACCTACACTGAGTACTATTCAGCATTCGCCAAGTCAGAAATTGTTTGCAAGTTCCATTGTGTGAACAGATCGTGGTAGGTAGTCTGTTAATTGAGGACACACAAATCTCAGAACACATCCCGAAGAGACTTCGGAATACTAAAATAGTGATAGCCGATTCGATTCACTTACCTGAATCCAGCCACAAGATGAATCTTACAAAAATGCTTCCCGTCTTATTTGTCAAGGTATAAACAAACGTCTCCTGGTTTTTTTTAATGCACTCTCCATACGTCTTGACAGACCACCTCTGTGCAGCCAAAGACAGACAGTCCTTTTGACACCACCTTGATAATCCATTATATATGTTTCTGTTATTACTGTTATTCGTTTCTTGGTGCCTCATTTGTGGTATGCTCCCCGTCTCACTGTACTCCTATTACTCTTCCCTACGCCTCATCAGTATGAGTCCAGCACTATTTCCATATATCCTGTACTCTCACTTTTTAATCAATTAACGTGTGTTCATAAAATTTTAAAGACTTGCTGATTTAGCTGTTACCATTTCACTCCCTTTTCATATCTTCGTGTATTCATAAGTCCTATGTTTAAACATACTCCGCACATCCCTAGAACTGATTAATGAGTGCACATGACAAACTACAGCATGCCCAGTTATTTATCGGCTTAGTTATCATTTCATGTAAGTAGTAATGAATGAAATGTTACTCACGTATTCACCTTACGCAACTATTACATATGTAATAGAGAAACATTCCTGTAATGCTGGTGTTATTTGGAAGACGCAGTTGTGCAATATCAGACAGTGCAAATATTACGTTTCCCTTGCGCACGAATCTGTATGACTGGTTTTATAACATTCTTATTTGACCTACGTACCTGGCATGTCTACCTCACTCATCTGCTGAGTGAATACACAACTATTTGATTTGGCTGAATTCTTTTGGAACCTGTTGGATAATCGTGGTTGGTGCTGCAGAATCGATTTGTCACAGGACGCTCTTTCCTCACTTGAATCTGAATGAACACATAGTATGGACTCATCATCGACGTATTTTTGCGTATTCGGTGTTTTTCTTTTTGAAGTTCTATTTCATTTTTGTAGTCACATTTGATCTAATTGAAGTCTAATATTACTCAGCTCTGATTGTCCACATCGAATTTACAATTTTCTGTTACTAGGGGATGTGATTTCTCGTTTTGGTACGCATGCTTCGATTTGTTTATTGTGATATTTTACACGTTTATTTACTCTAGTTGTCTATTGTCTAATGAACACTTGAAACTTGATGAGCTACTCTCTACAGCAAACTACATTAAAGGCTGAATTTTAACAACGAGAGGCAAGTGAGGATACACGTTGCTTACTGAATGGATTTTCTATATGTTCAGGCCCTATGGTTTGATCATAAATTGAGAACAGCTACAACCATAAGGATAGTCTCGTGAACTATTTTTTGTGCCTTATGGTTTCTGTTCGGCTGACAGGAATCGGTGTTCAAGTATTTCTTCTGTTGAGTTTGTTCTAACACTTCATATCTTTTCGTATATAAAGCGGTTAGTGTATTCCGTTTCCTTCACACTTTGGTTTTGCCACTTCTAGTCAAGCTGGTCTGGATCGGAGTTTGTTTACTCATCTGTTGGATTTGTGTGAGCGACCGCACCGTACGGCTATGGACCAAACGCATGATCCACACTATTCAAGCCTACCAAATGGCCATGTGGTTGAATTGAATTTACAATATCGAATGAACGCGCCGATCCTTCGCTTGGCCAACGAACTGTCCTATTCCAACTCAATGCAACCCATCAATTCTGTCGTTTCCGATGCGACACTAGCTGATCGATTGTATCCGCTATCATCGCGTCTGTTCGGTGATAACATGGTAGGATTCCAGTTGGAAACGACAAATGTGTGTACACCGTGATCTTGATTCTGCAGGCATCCGCTCTTGCTCGATGTGACGACCTGTTTATCTGTGATACCTTTTGTCTTTGTAATCGTGAGCTTAAGTATCTTTGCGTCAGGAAGTCATTGCCATTGGAGTCGATTGATGGCAGCAGAATGCATTTTCCGATTTTCTGTAAGGCTCTGTTGCGGGTTCAATGTGCCTAGGTGTGGTGTCCAAGGCGAGATTATCTTAGTGGATTCGGAAACTCACGATAACTGACCATAGCCGATTCTATTGAATTGACTGTACGAGCAAGTTTTAGTTTTAACGTCTCTGACGTTTTACGCGATGCATTTTCTTTGTGCAACCCCACTTCTGCCTTTTGTCATAACCTGACCGTCTTATCTAACCTTTTGCTACTAGCATTTATGTCTCTATTTACCGAGTGGTCTCAGTCGACGTGCAAATTTTTCACTGACGTCATGTACGTGGTCTTTATGCTAACAGAAAGGAAATATATCCACAGCTGTTCCGCATGTATACTTGTTCTTACGGCGTCCTCCTCTCTGTTGCTATCGAATTTCGTCATGGACGATATAGTAGAAAGGAGTATTTGGAGGGTTGGAAATACTAAATTGAATTTACTTCCTGGCGCAAAGTAAGTCACTTAAATTTCCCAGATTTCTTAATATTATTTATTGTGCAAGGGATTCAAACCATACCGAATGAGTTAAACATTTTGATTGATCTATGTGAGCTGTGCCTTCGCAGTACTATCAAGATTAAATCATCGTGGATTATCAGTCTGCTCATTAATGTGGACTGAGTTACATCATGCCGATCACCATATCGTTCGCCTATCGTATTAGACGTGAGCTATACATGATAATATTGCACATACGCGTTGTGTTCCTCGTCTGTAGATTTACAAATGCGCCTGGATTATGTGTAACTGTTGCACCTATGTTGAATGTATCCTATCCCGGAGCTCCGAGATTTGACCCGTTCTCTGTAAATATGTCAGTTGTCTTCCGCTGTTTGGTCCTTACTTTTACCAGTTAGCTCACATTCATTGAGTTCATTGCTTTAGCGTCGCGGCTGTCCACCAAAGCATGTTCTGGAAAACCCAGGAAACGCCCGTTTTTTATACATTATCTTCGTCTTATATATATATATATATATATATATGTTTAAAATATTTAAAAAGAGACACACACTGAGCAGTGAACAATTTATTGTGATGTTTCAAATCCACACTAGGATCCGTTATCTAACAAATAAATGTGTTCGGAGAATCTCACAGAGGGCACACTTCAAAAGTAAATACTGGCCCAAGCTGTGTCGAACCAGGTGCAACAATCAGTCAGGTCGCAGATGATTCTCTCAAACTGACTGCGTAACAGATAACCATCTGCTATTGGCAGTCGATTCAAACTTAGTACATCGTTGCTTCTACACCTAATGCTTGCTTCAAGAAAACTTGTCTATTTATTACAGCTTCACAACCGTTCAGTTGTTTAAAGTTACTGGTCGATCATTCCGTGATCCTGACAGTTTGTCAGCTATCTTCTACTGCAGTCTGTTTGCATTAACCCGTGCGTTTACCCATTTTTAATGATCATTATGGTGGCTATTTCCTAAACGTTTCATTTGTTTGTCAACGCCACAACCTAGGTTCCCATTTGGCTTGGGCGCGCTTTAAGCCCTTTATTGGAAGACAGCGTGCTACTTCTGGATACCTTTCAGGTAATCATCACTTTTTTGTATTGTCATACTGAATTTGTGTGCACATGATGTCAACTTTATTAGCATAATCTTTAGCCAACATCTGTACATGACTGCACGGATAAAGCTATGGCTCGATGGCCATTGTCTTTTTCAAATACGGTATTTGTTCAGTAGTTGTGTAAGCTGGTTTTCGCACACTTTCTGGTGCTTCTTGACTCATAGGTCTGACTAAGTTTAGAAAGTTCGATTCCTCTTAAATGTTTTTATGTATTCGTGATTTACTATGTACGAGTTCTTTTATTCATCCTCTACTCTTTCATCTAGTGGAACTCGTGTTCCGGCATTGACCGACAGTACAGTAATCAGACTGAAGCCATGCTGGTTGTTTTTCTCGTTCGTCTGCTTCTCCAGGTACGTCCGATTTGCCAATGACCAACGTCCAGCAGTGTCTGCATCATCTCATACTGTTGTAAAATTTGAAGGTTTCTCCTAGGGTAACCGTTTCTGTCTGTTTGATTTGTTGAGCATGCAGATTGTCATGTTTGTGATAGTGTGCTCTACTCGTGCCGTTAATATGTAGAGAAGTCTTTATTTTCAATCGAATCATAGTTCACGATTTTTGTTTTATGTATTAGCCCATATTTTTAGGTATTCAGTACATGGTTGATGCGATTGGCGTTCGTTTGGCCCATTACGGGCTAATGATCTAAATCGACTGATGAGAATAAACGAAATGCTTTCATCTCGCAATGTATCTCTTCTTGTCATTGTGCTAATCATCTAAAGTCGAGCGTGCTAGGCTACACTGGACTTATCGTTCTAATTGATGTAATTCATTGATAAGGCATTGGGACACAACGTGGCTTCAGTGTGCTGCCTTTGAATGGTACTGTACACTTCAATGTATTGTTCTCCGTTTTTGTTCGATTTCTGGTCATTGTCATGATTTCCGTTTGGTTTCTTGTTATTCCGGCCTGACTTCAGTGTGGTTTGGATGTTGCTGATCTTGGCGTGATTGCACCTCACCGTAGTCAAGTTGCTTTGCTCAACCGTCTACTCGCAGAACCGACGCCTGGAACGATAGAACCAACGATAAAACGACAGTTAACGACTGGCGTCGAGGTTAACACTGTGGATCAGTTCCAGGGTCGAGACAAAAGAGCCATAGTGCTCTCGTTGACGGTGTGCACTTTGAATCAGGTAGGTTTCACGAACCTGAGTTCGATCGATTTTGGGCGAATTCTGACTGAACGTATTTTTATACAGCATCCTTGTCACATACATGAAAAGAAATCGAGCGCTGTTTTTGTGTTGATTTCCACATTTTCGACTTTTCATTTGTGTCACCAGACCGCAAGACGAAACCCATCAAGAAACCTACTGGAAGATTTGGCTCGTCTTACAGTCGCATTGACTCGGGCCAAACATAAACTTTTGATCGTCGGTTGCTCTGGTCGCGAACGCTCGACTGATGAATCTCATGACGTTCACTTGTTCGCCGAAAGCGACGGTGTTCTATGTCGCTTATTCGAGCTTTTGTCCCAGTCTAATGATTATCATGCCCTAACTCAGGATGATCTTGCTTTTGTGAAACGATTAGAACAAATGTAGAATTTTGAGACTTGTCTTTCTGTCAGAAATTTTGATATTTTTTGGAACCTCTGTTATTGTCGGTTCAGCCGTCGTGCGTTTGTTTACATTCCGGTGCATTTGTAGACTTGTATTCTTATGTGCAAATTTTTACAATGAAGTTATTTTTTTTCGCTTATGAAGTTCTTTACACTGCCCTTACTGTTGCTTGAATGAAGGCTGTCATGACTAGTGTCAGTCACTCAAAAATCCGGATTACACAATTATTGAGTTGATTATATTCCGATTCCACTAAGTAAGTAAGTGACTGTTTGAATAAACAACGTATACTCGTTTGTTGGGCCATTTGTACAGTTTGTTCACAGCTGCTCATGTTGTCGTTTATCTTTTTGGTCGTAAAAAAACGTTGCAAGTGATAAAATGCGACTAAAATTTACAACAGCTACTACTCCCACAATTGTATTATCAGATTTGACTGCAGTATACACATGTCTGGAAGCGTTTCGATTGGATGTGTGGGTGACTATTTCAGTCCCGAACGTCCAGACCTTGGAATTAGGTGAGCAGACCTACCAACTTAGTTTTCCTCCTTGACTTTCCACTCTGTTGTCACGTGACTTGTTTTGTCTATCGTTCGGTTAGCCGCATACGCCGAGTGATGAAGGGGATTTCCGAGTATATCCACCCGTCGTCCATGAAAGAACATTTGTCAAACCCGGCAGATAAATAGAGCGATTACCAGTACAACCTGCGCATGCACGTGAGGCTGACGTTTCGTGGTTCAGTTAGTAGTTTCCATCTTTGTTGTCTACAAGGCACACCAGTGTCATGTAACGAACGTCATTCAGTGAGGCATGCTTTATATTACCCACTTCGGACGCACGCGCCGCCGGTGATACGCTTGAGTTCTAAAAACTGGAAGTCTAACCGATAACGCAGTGGAATTTGTGTTTAAACGTCCATTTCATCCGTTTGTCCAGTGTTTGCTGCCAATATCTCCCTGTCTCTCGTTGGAACGATTTGCTTCATTGATGGTTCGTTCGGCTCTCAGCTTTGACCATTTTCTACAGCTGCCAAAAGGTATTCAGCTGAATGTCAGATTAATTGTATCTCTGAATTTTTTCTCCATCACACTTATGCCTTTGTACATGGTTGTCATTATCCGTGCTCGAGTCTGCGTGTCGTTGGCTGAAGTCCAGGAGCGCCTGTGCCCTTTCGTCATCACATGGCTTGTACTGCATCGTTTATAGTTCTTCCCGTACTCTCTGTTTCCAACGCAAACAAGAAGACTAAGACAGCAGCTATGTATGCCTCTGTAGTATAGTTGGCTGAGGCTGGAGAACCAAAGGGTTAGCTGGAAAGAAAATGAAATTTCTGTCTCCCGAATGCGAAACGTAGGAGATTTTACAATGTTGTGGTCTAACAAATATTAAGAATGTACTGCAAGAAGTGAAATGTGTAGTAAACCATAGATTGTGTACAAATTATGGGAACATATGCTATACATTTTATATAGGATAATGAATACAAAGGGTCCGGTCTCCATAACTTTCTTGCAAAACTTGAGTGAATCGTACTACTTCTCATTTCAGTCACGCTGATGCAAACTGTATACAGTTTCACGGATTTTTGCAACGATACTTTGGAATGAATCTCAGCCACTTCGAATGCTCTCATTTAAGCCTACTATCGTCGATATTCAGTCCTCATATTTCTGAGTCTTCAGAGATCCCAACTACTAACGTAATCTCTAGTCAGTTAGTTATTAAGATGTTGGTTTGTAGAAGTGTTCACCGAGCAAGCAGCCGTACTCCTCGCCGAAACAGACCAGGTTTCGCCCGTGGTCGTCCAGAATAACCCGAATAATCGTACCTAGATGAAGCATTAAAAGTCATTTGTTTGTAGTCAATTTTTGGGGATTAACTTCACATTAAGTGGAACTTAGAAACAGTTTGTCTATCACGGACAAGTCCGTTATCATCGAAAATTCATCGGATAATCCTTTGATCTCCCATAGACGTACACGTCCAGCTTGATCCCCGGTAGCGAGCATAATGGGACTAAAATACAGAAAATTTGAATGTGACGAGCCACAAATGCGATTTACTTTTGAGTGTTGAACGCGAGAGACAGGATAGGTGCTTGATCCCGCTCAACCAGCTCTTCCGTCCCGCCGGTCATGATCACCAACTTGGGAGTCACGTCCGGGCTATCTGCGGCACCAAACTGACCGTGACTGCCTACTAAATTGTAGAACATAATTGCACCGGTTTCCGTACCACAACCCACCAGGTTGGGGTAGTGTGGTGAGAATTGTGCTACGAAAACAGTACCTTTGCCAAGATCGAGAGTTACGGACAGATCCCTTTGCAAGGCGTTGTGTATCTGAGATAAATAGGCAAGTTAGCATTGATGTTTCAACTTTCTATTGAGAGATTCAAGTTGTTTCGTTTTTAATACCACTCATGTTTGACCTAACCTGTATGAGGAACGAAAGGTAACATTCATAATGTGTAGATAATTACCACAACAACTAACGTAAATACACCTCCTGGGCATTATTCTTCAAAAGGATTCGCTGTTATCTGATCCTCAAAGCTAAAATGATGATGGTGGAGTTGTCTCTCTTTGCCGGTGAAGGTTCGAACTAAACGAATCTGTCGGTGCGTGATCATTAAACCAGCCGACGGACACTACAGTTAATTACTTTCGTCAACAATGGAAAGGTGATACATCAACGAGGTGACTAACAGGATGGCATTCGGATACGTCGAGTTTGGTATACTGAGCATTTCAATGAAACAAGTTGTTTAGCTGTATGCTTCATCAAAACAAACTCGCAACAAATTGACCAAGAAAACGGTAATTTTTGAACCCGCACATTTCTTTCGTTTTCGAATGGGATCGACATTTTCATCGGACTGTTCCGTTTTTATTTCGCGGAGCGGCGGTTATTCAACAGTGGCCAGAAGAGGTTCGTGGACCACCGAGGCTTGTGTTTTCATTTATCTGGCTGAAACTTATCGGGTAGGGTGGTCCGCGCTATATTAGGACTCGTTTGGCCTTCTTCGGAAATCCGGTTGTCAGATGCGACCAGTGTAATGAGTTTGAACTGGAGTGGTTTCTTGATTGGAGAAGGCTGAGTCAGTCGGTGCTCGCGCACAAGCTACTACACACGGAATTATGGTCAGACCGGCGCCACCCAATCATAGACAGCGATGATGGTGATCATCGTAGCAGCCATGAGCCTGACCAAAAGGTACTGTGGCTCGGGCTGCCGTTCACCTCAACAGTGACGTGGAATATCCTAAAAGAAAACGTTACTAAGAAGGTTGAAACTTATCAAAACAAGACTAAGAGGAGGAACTAGAAATGGTATGGATACAAGTACGCCATTGACTACGACACATCGCCATCTCGGATAGCGTCTCTAACCAGCGATTTGAGTGATCACGAGGACCCCATCCAAGCAGGCGACACCTACCCACTTTGCTCAATGAAGCAGTCAAGGTCTTCATATTTTGTGATCACGTTGTTGCTTGGCCACCACGTGGTTTTACCCAACTGTCGGTGGCCTCATTATATAATGCCCGGTACGGAAAACGAGCAGATGACATACGGAGTACGTGACCCAACCATCGCAAGCTGTGTACCGTGATTAATTGACCAATTGATCGCGCATCCCGAGCGTTCCGGAATACGCGCAGGCGAACCACCACATTGCTCACGCGATCAGTCCACTTACTATGGGCCAATTGGCGGAGACAACGATGGCCAAACATAGCAAGCCTGTTGATACCTTCTTTGTGAACAGGCCACGTTTCCGAACCATAGAGCAAAATGGAACGCACAACCGGACGTCTTTTCGACGCTACAGACGACGCAGTTTGGCAAAGGCGACTCGTGCCTTTGCTGTCCTCGCTGATATCTTATCAGCAATATTACAGACTGACGAGATAGTGCTACCCAAATATGTTAAACTGTCCACAGTCTCAAGCGGATTACCTGCAATGAAGAAAGTAGGAGTGACAAGTGGTTGGGTGGGTAACTAGGTCCAAATATGACATTTCTGAGCTTCCGGCATGGCTTCGTAGCTCAGGTGGTAGAGTATTTGCCGCGTTCTGACACGATGTTTCTATTGTTGATTCGAAATGCAGATTTTTCACAACTGGGTCTCTTCTAATTTCATCGAATTGTTAAGTTGTCCTATTAATCGCTCATTAACTTATTGATTTTCCATACATGGGAACATCATTACTAAGCCACAATGATTAGCTATAGAGTGAAATCTTTAACTTGTGCTCGGCGGTTAGCGATATGTGCGTACGATTCCGCTATCCGAACCGTTATAATTGAATATGCAGCAGAAATGGATGGAAATCGCTTTGGAGCTACCGTAGAAAGCGCTACTTTAAACAACGAACGAAACAGTTACAGTACATTCGAATGATCACCTTAACACTTATGTGTCTTTTACCACAAACGTAGGTGAATATTTTTCAGTGATCCTGCCAGATGAGCTTACCGAACAGAGCTGTGACGTTTTGGGCACATGAAGAACATTGGATTAACCGTTCACATCACTTACATGAACTGTGGATCCCGTTCCACAGGACAGAATGAGATTGCGGTGAAATTTTGACCAATCAACAGAGTTGATCGGACCGATTTGACGAGCCAGTGAAAATTCAACCGGAGACGGATGGTGGGAATTGGTCCGTGGGTCTGAAGAGACGCAACGGTCGAATACACAAAAGTGCTCGTTAATTTCAGGCAGTATGTGGCGTTTATATTAACGGGTTTTGCACAGATCGATCCTTGGTTGTTTAGTCTTGTTAACCACTGAAAATATGCTAGCCTATGTCTGTCAAAGCAATCAAACCTCCGTGATTGCACCAGTCCTCAGCGCGGGTTAAATGGAGCCATTAGGTGAGGTGAGGCTATTATAGATGTGGACAAAATCCGACGCACATCTCTTTCAGATGGATGTTTATACAAAATGTATGTTATATTTAAAACATGCGAGCGATGATGTAATACTCAGTTTTTGTTAGAACTACTTTTGTTGCATCTTGTCAAGTACTGTAGAAATGACGATTATTCAGTAAACATCAAATCATTATTTACGAGGAGTGTACGTTCCAAGTATTTGCTGTAGTTTAACAAGTGCAAGTCAGATGAGTTCCATATTGTGCGATCTCATTTACTTTTCTTAATACTGTGCTTTTTAATTACCGTGTATGTGGGTGACGTTTCCCAGAATTTCTGTTAACGTTTCCGGATGAAAGATACCCCGGGGTAGCATATGCAGATACAAACTCCAGTATACGTGTCACCCACTCGGTCACATTATTGGCGGGAATTTCAGCACGTTCATCGGATTATTTTGTTTCACATGTATCATGTTCACCTTTTCAGAAAATATTCTGTAATCAGACTTTGTGGTCTATAACACGCAATGTAATAGACGTATACGAGATTCATTGATCCAGTGGGAGCGCAACGCGCGTGTGTGATATACCGGGACTTACCGAAATACTAAGACTCATCATCGTAGATAGCAATACATCAGTGGTTCACATTGGTGCTTGACTGCCACACAACCACGAAGAAGAACAGAGTTGCGTGCGTCCTATTGGCTTACAAATGCAACCAGTAGTATGCAAGGCGGGAGTTCGTTTAAGAAATTTAAAAATTTTTGCAGAATATACAACCGTACGTAAATAGTTCGATATATTCCGGGTCAACCTTGCTTACACTTTGAATACACACGCACATGTACTTAGATTATAAGCGAACAAACAGAGCAGGAGGCAAATATGGTAATGACGACGATGCACTCATCGATCGACAGTTCCCACCAATTCTTAATTGCCGCATCGTGCTGAGCCATGTGGCTTACAGTTTTTCGTCATGTCACCATAAGCGCTAAATAGGGAGCACTAATAGACTTCTGGGTTCTCGGATCAGTAAGCGCTTGTGTGTGTTGAGGATGTATGTACTGTTGATCGGGAAAACACTGCAGTGGTTATTCTGTCAACATTTGTAGGGTATTTGAATAGCAAGTCGCTTCCGATCAATCAGGATGTAGCTAGAAGTGATGGTTTATCTGGCAATGCAAATGTAACGCTAAGGTTCCTCTTTCCAGTGTCCCGGATGTTCTCTTTACTTCAATCCAGGTTGTGTCCATTTTCAGCTGTCACTTGGTTTGTCTTCCGGTTGCCTCCAGATTATCCTGTCTTTTTTCTATTTTAGCAGCACTACTTCAAAAGAAAATGCTAATTCGTCATCTTCTTTCCATTAAACAAATCGTCAGGTGACTGGGTGGGCACAGCTGAGCTTGTGTGTCATTTATCTACCGAACAGATATGTTGGGCGTTACCAGGTTACTCACATACACAGCACGATTCGGCTGGATATGTGCCCGCACATCGTGCAATAGTAAGCAGGGCATGGATGAACTGAATGAATGATCATCATTAAGTGTTGGTTGGTGGTTCGGGTGAAACGCGTGAGAAGCTCCAATTGGTCGTGTAGGCCGTACATGAACATTCAGTGCTGAACACATTTGGTTCGTTCGTGGTTTGACGCGTTAGTCTTTGTTTATTCACCGTAACAGGTCCGTCGTTTAACCGGTGTATTCACAATGTGTTTATGTAGTATTGATGCATAAAATTAATCACCAACCCTATTTTTGACAAGACCCACAGTCTGGTTAGTGGTATTATTAGGAAGATCAGTTTGCATGTTTTTCTTATTTGTAGACCGTGAACTTACAACGAAGTGGCGTTATTGCCTGGGTCTCTTTCAATGCCTATGGTGGACACCAAATCAGTTAACCAGAAGTAGCATGATAATCGAGTTTTGTCAGTACCACGTTAATGGCAGGTCTCGAAAAGTTAAAAAAACGTACCAGATATTTCGAACCCTATTAATTCAAAGCTGTGATTTGCTTAATCTCTTTTTGTTATAACCGCAAAAACCGTAACGTTAAGTCAACCTTTCAAAACGAAAACTGCGCTTGTCAAAATGCTGGGATTCCCTATTTTCGAAGAATCCCACACTTCCTCGGAAAAAAATATGGAAAAACGAATTCGTTTGCCCTGTCCAAAATCACTGCACGAAGGTGCTTTATATATAAGTTAGAAATCAGCTTTAGGAAGCACTCTCAGGTTCAGCACATTTTAGAAACGCTGCAAGCAATCTAATTGTTTGACTGACGTCCAGTCAGCATATTTGAGCAAATGTTGAACTTTCGGTGCATTATTTCCCAAATTTGATTTCAGATTTGAAACCTGTGGTTAAGAGTTGCCCATTCTAGTACTTTTTTCTATTCAGAATAAACTGGTTTCCAATTGGAGTCATGGTCATCAAACTATATCTGATTAATTTTACATGGTATGTGAACGGAGCATACAACGTTTCAGTTTACGAGATAGCTGTACATGAGTTGGTGTCTATCTGATAGTGTCATATCACAAACTTTCTGGATAGCAGTCACCGTAGTGCCTACTGACGACCTTTGTTAATTTACCTTGCTTGTGTGGCCCTAAGTTGGTCACTGTTCACCACTTGTATCCAGTGAATGATATCATCCAAACATACTATTCTTTGTTAAAATTATTCATAGTTCGAAGTCATTTAGACTTACCAACAGATCCTGGTAACCTTTCGGCTTCTAAATTGCATAGCAGTACTCCTCCGCTGTCCGTCCCAACCACAAATCTACCGACTTGGTGTGGGGACAATGCAGCAGTAGTCAGACTCACCGAGCGCTCACCATGGATTGTACTCAAACTGGATTTTCGTACGGCTTGATGACCGATGTGTATAGACATGAGTGGAGCCATTTGGTCGGAGTTGCGTATCTGAAAACTGTAAAACATAACTCTAAATATTCCCCCTCAAAACAGAATCCCAACAAAAAATGCATTAGCGAAACTCAGGATGTGCTATCCGTTAACGACTAGGATACTTAATGCGGACTTTTACACGTACATTTCATGTTTTCAAGCAGAGTGTAAAGTAATTACTGTCTGTTATGTTCTTCCACTAGTATTTATGAATTCGGAAATTCAATTTATTCTTTTTCGAAGCGGCCTCTTATTTTGTATTTGTGGTGCAACTTCCACCAATAATAGTAATATGTTAGTTTTGCTAAGTGATCTAGTCCGAATATCACTTAAAATTGTTGGCAGTCTCTTGGGTCCTATGGAGCTCTCGGTTGGAAGCACTGCACTCCAGTTTTGTTTCTTCCGAGCACATTACTTATGTATAATGACGTTTTTCTTCGTGGAACCTCTACTGATCGATGTTTAAACATTTTACTTTTCACTGCAAACTCTTGGACCCTATTTCGCATTAGACTAGAACTGATTTAAATGGATATCTGGGACTTTACTATTTCGAGAGATGCTGGTTCGGCTACCAGGTAAAAACTTCAGCTTGGATACATAGGAAACTTACGCTGTCCTCCCCCGCCCAGCAGGACCTTCTCTTACTGTCTTTTCCTTAGTTTTTCCAAGCGGAACGAACTATCCTAACTGTAAATGAAAGACTTCTTGCTAAGTTGTCAAATCGTCGTGCGATTGTAAGTCATTCTAAGTACTACTGTGTCATCCAATGTTTTTCTTTCAATTTTTGATGGCTTTCAGGTCTACTTCAGGTGAGATAGTTTTGTTTAAACGCGGCAATGTTAGCGCCTTCAGTATCGAGCATACGCATTCATAATTTTGCAATGCTCTGGATGAAAGTTTGTTTGGACTACCCAGGTGAGCTAATTCAGTCACCTCGTCACTCAGTCCTATTTTTTTAGAAAAAAAACTTTCCCTTCCTAACCACTCCCATACCACTGAGAAGACGGACTGTGGTAAATGCTGGCCATTCGTATTTCCAGTCTACCCAATTTCCACGACTTACACTGATGAGGAACAAGGTTATGTTAGAATTTGAACATAGCAGTAAGAAAACGGACAGATAGGTGCTAGCATTTCGTATTGCCTCTTCAGTACCAAATAGCAATAACCAGAAACATGTATGACACTAGTAGGATGGAAGTGAAGGAATAAAATAACAAATGAGGTGGAGGATAACAGCACAAAACTACATTAGGTCCATGGGAGTCTAAGGCTTACGTATACTTGTTTTTTTCGATCGCCCCATCGAAATGCAGGAAACGCAGATCAGC
>JTDE01001066.1:87215-97333 GCA_014338405.1 Paragonimus skrjabini miyazakii
ATCCACGGTGGCTGGGGCACGAGGAATCACGACCGGTCAACAGTGCTATCTTCGCTCATCTGGTTGAAAGCGGACAACTGGTGAACACTGATCAAGCTTTCAAAGTGGTATATCGCGTGCAACCCATCAAAAGCGGTCTGAATCAGAACACTTTGTACTGCTGAGGCCATTGGAATTAGACTGTTTGACCCGATATTATCTCATCAAAAATCGTTTGTTCAAGCGCTGCACCTACCACGGTCACAAATCCACCGGATTGATGGTCAACCTACGCGAGTAAACCAATGCACAAGCGTGACATAACCGACCAATCAAGCCATCGCCAATTGACTGACCAGTGACCTATTTTCTCTGTAATAAGTCTGATCGATATCTCGATCTAACTCTGTTAACTTCTTATATAATTGTACCGGCCTGAAGATGAATTATCGAAAACATATGTTCGCCTATATGCCTTTATTCTCATTATCGTAATGGGTATATTTGAAATGATAGCAGGTCACCAGGTTGACCTACTTAGATCATCCAAAATATTGTTACGTCGACAGAACCCGAAGCTACTGGCTTCTGGCGAAACCATGTTGATCAGGACTCACCAGGCGGCACCATGTGCACAAAAGTGGTTAGAACAATCTATAGGGTTGTCGTGGTGGTGATGGCATAATAGATGGTGTGACTGTATACGTGTCCATACCCTATCTATCTCTAATTCTCTGCTATATATAACTTGGCAGTTAGTCTCGTTAACTCGACCGTTTGAATAAGTGTTATTGAAGTTGTCGAATACGCGTTACTGAGTGGATTACCCTAAATCGCCAACTAGACATCTGGTTTGAGTTATCAATGCCATTAGTAACGTATTCGATTAGTTAATTACTAGCTTGTTAGGTCACTCTCAAAGCAAATACAAACTTTTTGTGAACACACAGAGGTGTGAAAATGCGCATAACTTATAACGTATCGACGAATTGCAGGATGCGCCCCCTAGAGCCCCCGAACACCAGACAGACAGGCCCCCAGTGAACATGCTAATTTAGGATGAGTTCACCAAACCGGGCGTCCAAGGACTCAATGGTTTTTTCTATGTAAAATTGACAGCAGTAGCGTGCAGCTCACTGCTATATTGTTGCGTTTCCAAATTCCGCCTGTATCTCCGTGTTTGTAGGCCCCTTGTGCCCAAGTTACACGATCGAATTTCCCCATATTACGTGAAACAGTATACCCGTTACTGTAAAGCGATTCACCTCTTTCGATTTCACTCTGGAGGATTTTGAATGAGATCAGGTGGGACAAATTTCTCATGTTTTTGCTTGCGCAACTTTACAGTTGGTGGTTCTATATTCTTTTCAACATTAAAATGTTCCGGTATTCTTTTTCAGGATACAGCATCTTTTTTTCTTTTCCGAGAAGTACGACTTTTTACAGACCTGGGCGTATCTTGCTGAAATCCACCTTAATTAAAACGCTCAAGATAGTTGCTCATAAATATGCATTCTATTCTCAGAACGAGTACACGATGAATTACAGAGGTTGATATGTTTCAGAGGAGTAACTCAACTGATAGAACAGTTTTGAAAAGACTGGATAGTACGTCAGTAAAAACTAGTCGTGCTCAATAAACCACCGCTGTTTGTTACCGATAAGAATGCCGACTATTCATCTTTTGTTACTAATCGGAAATATGAAAATATATGCATTCCGGTGATGGACCGTTTTAGTATTTACTAGGTGTCGGAATATGAAACGCATAAGCATCTTCGATGCGATCGAGCCATAGATAATAAGTGTATATTTGTTCCATAGCTTACTTCCATGTCTATTCAATGCAAATTTTGGTACACTACTACTTTCCACACACTTGATGACAACTTGGTCAAACGGAGTTGAAGTGAGAGGGCTATGTCTGGGAGCATATCCTGTTTCATCACTCTATGCTTTGAAGTCATATCAACTTTCGATGAATAGCACTCCAGAATAGCACATTTGCACACTGCCACCAGTATCCGTATCTGAGTTAGTTTATTCGTGCCAACAAGACATTTCTTTCATTCGTTCAGCCCATTTATCATATGACCGGTAAGCGCAGTGATTTCGTAAGCAGTTGTCTTGAAATGCAGGTTAGTCGTGTCCCTACGGCAGATTTGTGCAACCACTAGGCAGAAACACATAATTAGATTATACACCAATGAAAATCCTTTTTTGACTTCTTAACTTCATGGTTCACGCAGTACTCACGGCCTATCTATCAGTTCTTCATAAGTTTTTCATTTCTAGACAATCAGTATCGCAATACAAATCAAGAACGACCAGCGGACTTTTATTAAAGAGGTTAGAGCCTGTATACATTTAGTGATTTTCCATCACATATTTATCGGTTAGAACTGCTTTTTAAATACATTGGAACCGCTTGCAGTGACCAGCGATCGTGTGGCTTCTCTAAGCATCTCAGCTGCAACCGTGTTTTCCCGCTTGCCTGTTCTGTACGCATGATTCTGTGTACGCCTGTTATAGGAGGCCTGATATGAACTCAGTGCCACTTTCATCAGTAGTGCAACTAATTACAAGCAGCGAACGCCCGCTCTTTCCTTAACGACTCAATTACTACTCCACTCTTCAAGGTCGTTTGACCTGGACCATTTCAGGCGTTGTTTAACGTATTACGGCTAACTACTTGTTATATATCCAAACATCGCTGGAAATATACGGTTTGTTTCCTACCTCCACCGTGTTCTTTTATTATTATGCTCATTGAGACTACGTTTTGATTGCTTTTCAGGAAGGGAGTTTTAAATTGTTAGTGGACGAGGGTCTAGCACGTACTCACCTGTTCACTACACATTGCGGGAAGTTGTTGGAACTTCTTGGGGACGTGTTTGATAATTACGGCCATTAAAAACTAAACCTAGAAGTGTTTGCAACGAAACAAGGTCTGCGACACTTTTTTCATATGGCCATCTTTTGGGCGTCTTTCAAAAGTTCAGTGAAGACTGTCAAAATGCACACAAAAGACGGTCTTGCAACCAAGGTCGTCGGGCGGGCCAAATTTAAGTTTTGTCGTATTTGCAATGTAACTTCCGGAAAGATGATCTGGCAGGTGATTCAGATGACTAACGAGCTCATTAGCAGTAAGAACTTGAACCGTGCTGCTCCCGTGATTTTGACAGCTTGATTTTCATGGTTGAGTTGCCAATACGACACGTTAATAGTCTATGTCCCTAAAGGTGAAATTTTCAAGATACACCTAACCTGAGTAGACAGTCTGTACAGTGGGTGCGTCGAGCAAGAACACCAAAAATATCACGAAACTGTCTCGTTCCCGATGTAAAACTGCCGAGGCTTGCATCCACACCACTGGCAAATATGTTGCAAGCCCGTCTACCATGTTTTGTAAGATCAATGTGAGCACCAAAGAATGAGCGTTTATAAACATCATAACTATTGTTGATATCACAAAACGCATTATCCTTGTGGTCTGCGGCACGCACCATTGTCCGGAAACCCAAGTCTGACAAGATAAATTGACTGCTCGTACGGTCTCAATGGAGCAAAATTTTGTTAGCTTTAGATCACAATAGGGTCCACGCTTTGAGTAAACTAAGCAATGCAGCTGATCAGCATTGACGACAATAAGAAAAGACCACCTCCCTACAGCTTTAGCCGGAACGGAC
The DNA here is from genome assembly GCA_014338405.1 of Paragonimus skrjabini miyazakii. NCBI lineage: Eukaryota > Metazoa > Platyhelminthes > Trematoda > Plagiorchiida > Troglotrematidae > Paragonimus > Paragonimus skrjabini miyazakii. The sequence goes on from JTDE01001066.1 coordinate 90,884, forward strand.
TTAAAACGGCTTACAAAGCTGAAATATTGAATAATTCCTTCACAGATACAGCGGGCGACAAGATCCAGACCCAGAAAAATGCCAATTCGAAATGCTTACTGATCAGCTTATAGGAACGTATGGGTAGTTAAAGTGTCAGTGTGTGTCAGTTATCTAGGCTTCTGTAACTTATATATTCAACAAAGAATAGAAACTGATCTGCTGGGACGACGGCTAGTACTACTGGTTATGGTGCGAAAGAGTTTGGCTTGACAAACCTCATCTAGAGACTTTATCTAAACAGTCTAACTTGAAAGGCAATAAACAGTGTAGTTCTGTGTGAAGGTCTCATCTGAACGTAATGATCAGTGTACTCGGCACAGTCGGGGGGTAAAATACCACTCCAGTCAGTTGTTGTGGCGAATAAGCTAATGGTTACCAAACTTATCTGTTACATGTTTATTTTCCATGAAAGTAAAGCTATTAGAAGTCCGTGGTGGACTTTCTAACGAGCAACCATTAATCGGGACATTACAATAGCCTAACCAGGGGTTTTGCAACACTTTTTACCTGTGACCCCCGTTCAGGTATTGAATGAATGTTTCCACCAGGTTGGACAGTATTAACATTACATACACTAGAAATCTAACTCCTAATCTGTAGGCAAGTGTTTGAATAGTAAGTAAAAATCTTGTCCATATTTCTATCACCGTCTCACAGCTCCAGTGACCGTAGCCTTATTAGACACTAGTTGTGTTCAGACTACTATTATAACACTTAGTGGTTGTGGGTTCGATTCTTAGACGTGTGTGGTACAAATATATCTACCCCATACAGCGTACTGCTAAGCCACAATGAAAAGATTCTCCGGATAAGTGCTTTAAGAACCGCTGGCAAAACAAAGTAATTATGAACCGTTAATTCTACTCAGAATAGTGTAGTTGAACTCCAAATATGCTTATTCAGAAACAGCCTGTAATATTCAAGATGGTTGATACACCACACGCTATTTACCTTGAAACAATCCCTAAGAGATGCCTTAATAACGCGACCTGTACGCGGGGCATTTGAAAAGGTACCTCGTGGTTGGGAAAGCAATATATCATTACGGTTGTCAAGTGGTTAATACACAGGGTCGAGACAAGGGGCCCAAGCTACTCGGATCAAGTCGGTTTGTCCCGTTCGGTGTAAAGCGGAGGTCTGTAGACTTAAAAAACGGACAGTGTAAACGGAGTGGACCACCGCTTTTGGGGATTACAGTAAGTCCGATGGACATAGTAAGATCACTAGTTTGTTTCAAGTAAATGAAGATCTAAAAATAATTCAAAACGATCTATAAAAATGCAACTAACGACCCTAGATGGGAGGTTTTTCCAGTGCTTGATAACCTTAGAATGAAGGAACTGCTGCCTAAGGAAGGTGTGGGGACGGAGCTTGTAAACCTTATAAACATGTCCCATATGGTCGTCATTATTCGCTACGATAAAGAACTGTTCTACGAGACATACTATATGGAAGATTTATGTGAGAATTGAATCACCGCGCAGTTTTCGAAATTCAGATGGATACAGATCAATAATTTTAAATCGGGACTCGTACGCGATATTTTTTGAATCTGTGACTATTCTGGTAGGCGCGCGTTGAACACGTTCAGCAACGGTTGTGTTTTTCTTTAAGCGGGTACACATGATCTGGTTAGCAAACTCAAGTAGAATTCTCATATAAACCTCGTGAAGTGTTTGAAGCCTGTTATTGTCAATGAGGTGAAAAATCCTTATTATGATTACAAATGGGGCGAACCCCTTTTTTGTGGTCATCCCAAGTTGTTGCATAAAGGATAAGTTAGACGATATCCATATGCTCAGATCATTCTTCAGAACAATTTTCGTGATGTCTAATACGCATAACGCACTATAAATTACGAAAGCACTCGCAGGTTCCTCACTCAGCGACATGTATGCGCATTTATTCTCATTTAAGAAGAGACCCCAATCGTCCGATTAGCACTTAATCGTGCCAATATCAACCTGTTATGCATTAAGATCGGTAGCATTCCAGATTGTTTGGTCATCGGCGTATAGAAGGAGGTTGCTTGAAATGTTGTCCGGAAGGTCATTGATGTAAATAAGAAACAAGAGAGGACCTAGCACTGATTGTTGAGGGACACATGCATAAACTGGTCATGGAGACGAATGGCCCTAATCAGTTTCATAATCGAAAGTGCAGTTATCCAAAAAAAGAAGCAATCCAGCGAAGAACCTCTCTTCAGATACTATAATTTTTCAGTTTGTGTCTGAAGAAGCCACGTGAGATGCCGTCAGAAACGCTGGCTAAATCACAAACTATAGAACCTGAGATTGGGTCATCGTCTTTGGTCTCCGTCAGATGATCCATGAAGATAAGCGTATTTGCTGTGCGTGACTGCTTAGAAAAGAAGCCACGTTGGATTGGGAGAAAAGACTGTTTGATAAGAAGTGTCAGAGGAGGGCGAATATTAATAAGCAATCCGTCACCTTGCATGGAATGATAGTAAGGCTGACTGGCTAATAAATAGTCGGGGAGTGTAGGTTACCCGCTTTGAAAATGGGCGCGACCGTGGACTCTTTCCTTGCATTAGAAAGAATATCAGTCCCGAATGTATGTTTGAACATACTATAAACGTGCTGTGTCAGATTAGAAGCTGCTTTGAAAATTCTGGAAAGCAATATGTCAGAACCAATTGCACTGTATGAATTAATCATGTATGAAAAGATTTCAACACTCAGTAGAGAAAATTCAGCGCAGATAAGTGGTTGCGTAAGCTTTGCACTGGTAGAGCAGGGTGCCAGTTCTAGACTGCCAAATAATATTCCCCATAAAACACGATCACAAAATGAGGTAAGAAAAAAACTTAAGGCCTAGCATTTGCGGAGAAAAAGCTGGGGACTCATTCACTGTCAGTGGAAACATAAGCTTACATCAGATTTTGTTAGCACGAGGTTCCTGAAGTATATTTTTTTAAAAGAGTTCAGTGAGGTTGTTAATGACCCAAATAAATCCATTTCAAAACGTGCAGTCATCATCATAATTACCAGCAGCAATACATTAGCGGATCAAGCAAAAGGGTAACCGCCACAAAAGCATGAAGAGGTAAAAAGCAAACACTGTATAGCAAGAGAAAGGATGAAAAAAGCAAACGGGAACATGCCTAAATATCAGAGAATATAGCGCCGTCCGTAGTCGAACACTGAACATCAAGGCACATGCAACTAGCAAACCAACAACCGAGCTGTAATTGAAAGTTGAGCGTCATCAGCAACTCAGCTTTATTACAGTTTTCACTGCCCAGCGCCACTAAATGCACCCACTTTACAGACAACTCTATCAAACAACAACAATAACAATAACAACAACAACATTCACCCCACTGAGCTCGGTTAGCCGCATCTCACATAACGTCTCTAGCCACTGACTTTGTGAGTCGCGAGGGCTCCAGCCCAGGAGACGAACCCGACCTACAGTAGCCAGCCCCTTCGTGAATTATTTCATTTGTCTACGCCAGGTCATCATCTGTCCACCTCGCATCTTGCGCCAGTCGGCTGCAGCGTCAACAAACATTACTCGGTGTGGCAGACACCTAACTGGCATCCTTAGCACATGACCTAACCATCTAGGTTTGTGCACATGTATGGAGTGAACAAAAGAACTCGTTTGACAATCAGTGACAAACTTACGCCTCCTAACCTCTTCGTTGCTTATTCGTTGGGACCACCCGATACGAGTGATTGGGTTCAGATATGGGTGGTCAACTACCTGGAGACGGTTCATATTTTCTACGATCAGCGGCCGAGTTTTGCCGTCGTAAGAAAACACAGACCTCACCGTCGTCTAATATGTATGACCCTTAAGCTTCAGAGAGATATCCCTCTGTCGCCATGGGTGAGCCAGGTTAACTACTACTGTCCTAGTTTTTAACACATTCAGTTCTACTTCATTTAATGTGTTTCCGTCGCCACCGACGCAACTTCTGAGGTATATAACGCACAGCATGAGCAATTGTGTAAACGTAATGCATTAAGATAAAATCGGAAATTAAACTTTTTAATATCCGGGTACTATCGCTTACAGAATAAGTAAAGGAATTGCAAGAAATATAAACCGTCGGATAATGTCTTGTATTTACCATGATTAACTCATTTCAATATATTGCTCTATTTCTCCCTCAGAACGCTTCATTTTGCCCCACATTGAAATGTAATATAGAACGTTTTGTGCATGTCCGGCATGAGAACGCACTAACAAAGAACAAAAGTAGAAACGATACCATCAGTATTAAATTTCGCAAACAAAAGTGGCTTAGAATACCTGGTTTTCGTGTGTTTTATTATCAAAATAAGTGTAGCAATTATACTTTCATTTTCCCATTCGATTGGCGTATAAAGGGGTCAGCTGCTGCTCAGACTTCGGTCCGATTTGCAGAGTGGGTCATTTGTTTATTAGATGGTCACTGCCGACCGCAAGCTACTGCTGGAAACGATGGTTAAAATTTTATTTCCTGCGGTATCCACTCAGGCCCCGTGCCCGCAGTAGAAAACGGGAATGCCGCTTCTGTTGATACCAGTCCAAGAACCGACCACGCAAACGAAGGCGCAAGTGTCGGAGGCACTGAAATTGCTCACAAACCGTCCCCCGTATTATGGTTCTACAGTATGCTAAACCGTTGTGCGTCAAATTCTTCATTCTAGGGAGCCGAAACGGAAGGAGCCTGTATAGATCACTATTAGGGGATAAAAAGAACTCATCTATTTACTTCCATTGAGCACTTCAACTGATATTCTTGCAAAAAAGCATACATTTTTCATCTACATTATCGCCCCAGCAGAGAAAAATATCAGACTACCTGAAAAGAGAAGGTCCAATCAAACAGGCCCGAAAGAAGGAACCAGAAAGACCACAAATTGTGGTGTCAAGACTGATGATAAAGCGCACCTTAAGGTCACTGATGTACTCACGGGAAGTAAAGTTGCACCCACAGCTGCGATAGGTGGTTGCCAGAAAAATTTGGTGGAACAAGCCCATCGCCATCCGTAATCACCTCCTCAATCTTAGGTCTTATCTCCTGAACTCCTCCTCGCATTCATTTTTTTTTCAGTTCTTACGAAGCAAACGGGGAGTTAACCTTCTACTGCATAAAAACGATTTGTTTCAGTTTCTTCAATAAATTGCCGGAAATTAGATAATTAGTTCATGACACCCAACTCTATATATTTGCCTTTATGAAGACCTGGTTTACAGATGGTACCAGTAACGATGATCCGAGTGTCAGTTCACCGTGCTGACTATGTCTGAGGAGAATATGACCTCAATGATTTTCCTTAAACAGAATCTCCTGACATCCACGGTTATTACAAAATTCCACTTTCCTGATAAATGTGACTCTCCGTGACAAGACAGATTATTGGAGGTTAGTAACCGTTTACCTTCATGTACTACGTCCGGTGATGATGTCTTTTTGTAAGCCCAGGATACTTTGTACGATGAGCCAAGAATGTCTGCACTCCAATGTAGTGTTGCTCTAGTCTGATTCCTTTCGTGTCTGACTTAGCTATCACTAATGAGAGTTAGTTGGCAGACAGAGTGGTCACCGATTCATCACTTAGACACTGAAGAAACTGTTAGGTGATTTTTACTCTTATCTGTATCCAACTATAGCAACCAACGAAAAGATAACAGCTAGAAACTTTGGTCGGGTTGAACTTGATTGCATGGTAAAATATTTCAATCCACTCCTTCTTAACTGCGAATCTATTTGCCGCAACTACTATTCCTTTCACAGTATACGACGCAAACTATATGATTTCACCTCTCACTCAGGTATTCTACTTAGGATACTTCCTCTTGCTGAAAGTTTCAGCTGATCCACGGAACAAACATTTACAGGAGAGACAGACGAATTATGAGCCATTCACACCGTTCTAAGCAGATGTATGCGGAGAATCCCTGAATGTACTAAGCTCGTACGAGAAAATATTCGACGGACAGCTCGCAAGAACAAAAACGTACCTAAATTTATGGATTGACTGTAGAAGAAATAAGTCACCAGCGATATCTTTCCGATTGTCTGACCATAGTTATCGCCCAGTTATTCAGGGAGTACTAGTCGAGTGAGGAAGAGTGGTCCTACCATACTACTCACGATACTACCAAGTAATCAGGCAGCAGCATGTACTTCGGATATTGAAGTAACGGAGAGAAAATACGGTGAGAAACATCTGAGTGCACCTTGGCTTGAAATGATTTTCTAGTCATACTTGAATTGGACGTTGACAACCGTAGAAACCTTGACGTCTTTCGGTCAGTGTTATGTACAAGTGAGTGGTCGTTATTTGCCGTGTTGAAGTGTATCACCTACATGCTGATTTTCCGAGTAAACAATCTTTGATCCACCCAAGTCCTTGGCTCACAACCTTAGTCTACAGTCCACCGTTTCCC
>JTDE01001066.1:125012-154133 GCA_014338405.1 Paragonimus skrjabini miyazakii
TGTAGATCGAGTTCTCCTTCCGGGCTGGAGCCCTCGCGACTCACAAAGTCGGTGGCTTGAGAAGTTATGTGAGATGGCGGCTAACCGAGCTCAGTGGCGTGAATGTTGTCGTTGTTTGGTCGAGTTGTCTGTGAATTGAGTGCACTTAATGACGCGGAGCAGTGAAGCCGTAAGAAAGCTGTGTTGCTGATGACGCCTTACTTTTGTTTGTTTGTTTGTTTGTTTGTTTGCAAGATGTAGGCGCCTTGGTGTTGTATGTTTGAATGTAGACGTAGCTATTTTTTTAGTGGTTAGGTTCCCTCCCCTTCCCTTTTTTCTTCTTTCTTCCTATACAGGGTTTGCTTTTTCTTCTTCGTGGTTGTGTACCAATTAAGCATCAGTGTGAACGACTGATGTATTGCTGTCTATGATGATGTTGATGATGAAGACATCAGCAATCTGATTGGCCGGGTGGAACCATACAACCACTGACGACCTTACCATCCGAGTTGGGCCGACCGATCGATGTGGTGTGATGCATCCTGGCCCTTTCGTTAAGAGATGCACCTCTTAACAAGGTGATTTTTCTTGAGAATTTTTTACGTGGACTGACATCTACCAGTTATTTGAGTATTCCGCTACTCGCGATCTTGAAGACCGAATAAAGACTCAAACTCTAGCGATCATCAAGACCGACACTCTTTTCTTCCCTTTTCCACCTCAATAAAGCAATAAAATAGGTACTTACTCTTTTCTGGCTACACTGTTTTACTGTTCTGAAATTACATTTATTGTATGTAATCAATAAAACTTTCGCTGTCGTTGTGCCTTATATAGATGGCTTTTGAGAAGCGAACTCACAATAGGGTTGCAACGAAGCGAACAAAACAACCTGTTCAAATTTACGAAAAACTGTGATCTCTGCAAAAGCCCTTATCTTTATTCTGTTGCCCTGCTTACGTAAAAACCCGGTTGTGAGTATGTGTATGTGCATGGTAAATCAAGATGCGTTAGGTCAGAAAACAATTGCTTGCACTTTCTTCGAAGCTGATCTACTCAACCAATGCTTGAGAGCACTTGGGTGAAACATGAGAGGTGGCACTGAGTTCAAACGACCTTGATGAAATCAGCTACAATCTGGTACATGTTAGAAAATGTCAATTATCGTTTCAAAAATCCAGTGGATGGATGTTTTGCGTACAACAAAACGTCGCGCTTCGGCCTTCGGTTGTTGAATGTGATAGCTGAAACCAAACAAAAACAATGACATTTCGTAAACTTCTGTAAATCATTAGGGTTCGAAATATCACACGCTGTCATTTGAATGATCAGGTTAGCTCGATTATCTGGTGAGTAAGTATGAATGTGTTACGAGACCCTTGAGTTACCATTAGTGCTATTCAAAATGTAGCAAATAAATACACGAATGAGAAAATGAACTAATCGATGATTAGCATAACGAGCCGGTTGTGGGAAACACACGACACTTAACAAAGCAGACAAGTGAACTGACTGGACAACGGCCGATTCAATTTCGGGGGTATCATCATATGCCGGTGTAGGCAAACCGACGGACAGATTCGGACGTCAGCTTTTTGGAGTGAAACTGGAATATTCCAGTCCACATTGCATTAGACGGATACGATGTCATATGGACAGATCCCATTGCAGTGGTTCGATCCGACGCTAACTGAGCTGTTTTTCTTGTTTCCCTACTGACGCATCAACTTGATTCGTTCTGAGGCCAAAATTGTCAGTCATCTGGTTTGATTCGCTGTCTTGGTTACTGTGTATGGTATATGTACCGTATATATTTAGAGCACCTGTATTTCAGTTTCTTAATCGTTTCAAATAAGGTAGCTGGGATTCAAGCCGAAAGACTGGCCGTACATCAGAAAAGACGATCCAATAAAAATCACATTTCCATACTTAAGTTTGCGTGTTTCGTGTCTGTTTGAGTAGACATTCAAATGAAAAATGTAGCCTTCGTGATTCTTGTGCACTGTGATCGACTATAACGTGTTGTGCTAAACAATGATTAGATCGTGTACATAGAGCCGTATGGATAACCTTCTTTCGGTTTGACTAGCATGCTGTCTTTCGTGGTCTGTGTGTTCGATTTACTACATAACGTTTCTTTTTTCGACAGTTCTGTATTAACCATCTTCATAACCAGCAATACATCGGTGATTCTCACTGATGTTTAGCAACCACACAACCATCAAGAAAATAGCAAACCTTGGCAATGAAAAACTGACAATAACAGAAGGTGTGTGGAACGGGACCTAATTACGAAAAATAGCCAAGTCTGTATTCAAACCTAAGCAAAAGTGGTGAAAGTAGACGGTCTTGACGTAAGCTGTTCCTGGTGCTGAAACAGTTAGACAGTTAACTATAAACCCTGACCTGAGAGGAAGTATGGAAAAAGAGAGCCGTCAGTGTGTTTATATAGTTTTTAGGCACATCCTCCCTTTAAGGAAATCTTACAGTGTAGATCGATCCACTGAACTGAACGCACGTTTATAGTCCGGAAAGACGGAAATTGCTGACTGGCGGCACATAGGACACAGCTTTAGAATCTGGCGAAGAGTAAAAATGTGATCATTACATTTCCACCTAGGATGAAACCTTGCCCATTCTTAACCAATATCTGCCTTCCGATATGCTGTGAGTCGAATAAGTATTATGAATTCCAGAACGGTAGGCCGGACCATTCATTCAGTCCTGATAGAATTCTTCGTACGCGCTCACATGAGTAAATTTTTTATCCTGACTCAATGTGGTCATAGTACAAGCTTTCATTCGTTGGCGACTTATCTGCAGTAATTTCTTTTCTCTTCTATAGAGTCTTTCTTCAGATAATTCCCATCTTTTTGCTCTCGATTTGACAAAAAAAAGGATGGTGCGTGTATTTTTTAAAGTTTTCCCAATTAATGTATGCTCCCCTGATTCAGTTGGACATCGCGTAACACTTTTTTGTATCCTTCTGTTTATTACGATTTAGTGAATGTGCGACAATCAACTAATGTGAACTAAGAAAATTACATGGAAACATTTGGAGAAAGCACATTAGAAAACCTTGTTTAAGAGCGTTGACATAGTAAGGTACGGTAATAACTAGGAAATAAACTCGAAAAAGAAGGCTTGTGTTGATGTAAACGGTTCCAGTTTTTCAATGAAAAGCTAAAACAGTATATTTTACAAGTCGCACCTCACTCGGTTGCTGAAGGTAACTGAAGGAGTTCAAAGTCAAGACTTAGAGGATATTGGGATTCTTATTTGAATAATATTGTATATCACAATGGAGGGATTGCATTTTTTGGACAGAAATATCAACTAGAACCGTTAGCATCGCCTAGCTGGCTCGGACCTGAGTTAACCATTGGCAGTTCAATTTAACCCGCGACAGTTTCTTTCACAGAGATTTTCGCCAGTAACAAATTATCTTATGAACAGTTGGTTTTAATCAAACTCAACTTTAAACAATTCAACACCCCTTCACGTCAAACTGGGGCAATAATTAGAAGCCAAAGACTCACTGCGTGTACCCAAACACACGATTTTCATGACATAACTGCAATAAGTTATTTCGTCTTCTATTATAGGCCAACAAATCAATGTGCCTTTCAAATAACTTAGCGTGGATCGGCACTCTTTCGGTGGTTTGATGGTCTGATTCAAACATTTGAGGTTTAACCGATTCTACTGAGACTGAATAGAATCCAGTGAAGGTAACTAGAACATTCTTAAAGCTAACTGCGAATCGACTTCGTAAATGCTCAGCGAAGGTAACAACCTTCTCAACGGTTCATCATAATATTCACTGATAACTACTGTGAATCCGATTGTTTGAAGTAGCTTGTAAAAAGACAGTAGAAAACGAAGAATTTGTGGATTGCACAAACCACGGCAAACTAAGTGAGTTGAACACGAATACGTCTTCAATACAACTGTTCAAATGATGAGGGAGTCACGACATTTGTACCCAAAAATACTCAATTAGCACAGTCACATGGCAAACTGAGATGCTCACGAATACTGAAACCCAGCACTTCTTTTGGTTGCGTGATCACTATAAAATAGGGGGATAAAAATTCCCATTTTTCAACAGTGTGAATTTCATGAGGATTGTTTGTTCGCTCTTAGTAAATAGACGTGTTTGTGCTACTTGAAGGTTGCTGGGTGAAAACGGTCCTTGAAAGTCAAACGAGCGGAAATCTCAAGCCTTTGCGTCATTCTTGATGCGAATATCTTTCACTTCAGTCAAACCCAGATAGGTTTGTGTATCTTGACCTCTATGGCACCACTTCGATTTTTTGTCTGTAGATGGACACGGTGACTATAAACAAAACTTGTTGCGCTTCCAATACAGATTGACACTAACGACTACCATCCCTCACCCCACTGATGTACTACCTCCGGCGAACCCATATAAATGTGTTGCATGTAGCCTGGTAATCGAGCGTTGAGAAAAAGTTTGTTCGTTGCATGTTTCTTCTCATGACTGAACCGGACACATTCACTATACTTCAACAAACCCAAAATGCCACTGTATTGAAAGAAGTACATCAAGTTCGGTACACAACCGGTAGAAGTAAACGTGACTGTCGAGTATCTGGAACAATGTATCGGATGCTTAGAATTTCTGAAAAATACTGGATCATCCTCAGACGAAATCGCAATAACATTAACGGGACATCACTACAACGTCTAGCCTTAAACGAGGATACACGGACGAGCACAGTATGCGCTTTGGATTACAAGCAGACCAATTGCGCGAGGATGTCAACATAATTGTCACCGAACGAGACAAGGGAGTTCGTTCAGTTCGTTTGAGAGTTACGTTCAACAGACGGTGGCAAAAAGACGAGAAAATAGTCAGTGAAACTGCAAAATCAATTTAACCTAATCAAACCTAAGGCCGAACTTCCGATAAATCCGGAGCGGTACATGTGTATTTTCTCCGATTTGGTATTGAATAAATTTGCTCTTGATGTTTTATCATTAGGACCGAAATTTTATTGTTTCGAAAATAAACTTCGGCAGTTATATTTGTAAGTCCACTTAAAACGGCGTATGACCAGTTGACTGATCATCAGCCGTCTTCGGTTTTCACTGTACAGATTCTCAAGACGACTTTAGTTAAATTATGCTGTCAATACCTAATCCGGAAAACCATAACTGCAAACCTATTCACTAGTCAGCACCTATCTTCATTGGAGTCCTTAGGGAGAAATAAGATTATAACAATATCCAGACTTGACGAAAGTGCTGAAATTGTCATTTTAGATAAAGCTGGTTACTTAAGTAAAATGAATGCGCTATTGGCAGATGAAACTAAATTCGCGTGTATGGAAACTGAACAGGATAAACAGTGACCACTGAAAAAGTATTGACAAGAATACTGAGATGTACGAAACAAAAGGGACTGACTGGTTCAACTATCTTTGAGAGTATTAGAACAGTGGACACTGTATTTCTCAAACTTTACGGGTTATCCGAGGTGGATAAAAACTAAGTACTATTACGACCGATTTTAGATAGGTCTAATCCGTCGTATCATATAACGGCAAAATGGTTAGTCGAGTTCTTTGAACTAGTTAGGAAAAAGTTAGCTAACCATGGTCTTAGTGATGTTTTTAAATTTTTCGAAATGGTAAAGTAACCGAATGTGATGAGAATGCATCTATTCTCATTTGAAATCACACTCCTATTTACAAACACCCCACTAATTGGCACAGTTGATTTCCTCGGCCAGTATTTTGAAAACAACGACATAAACGCGAATATACCAGTAGTTGAGTTAAAACGGCTATTGTATCGCTGCACTCACTGTGTTCAGTTTAGATTTTCTGGTCAGTTATACTACCAAAAAGACAGAGTAACAATGAAGCCAATGTTAGGTCATTTATTAGTTGATATTTTTGTGGCAGAGCTTGACAGCAGTACCAAAGCAGACCAAATAAAGTCATTATCTATTTATAAGCTTTACGTAGGCATTATTTGTGTGGCAAACAAATCGCAAAGCCTCAGTGAATTACTAATACACTTCATCCGTGCCCACAGAAATATCCGCTTTACCATTGAACCCAAATTAATTGTAGATACAGCGTCTTTAGACCTGTTCATGTCACATCTCGAGAATGGCACGATGCAGAGTAGAGTGCACAGCGAAGCAACTTGTTTGGAGGAATATACTAACCCCAGTAGCTTTGCATTTTTAAGAAAAAAGAACTTGGTCCGGTGTTTACTAGATAGAGCCGTGAAAATATGTTCGAATGATACTATGCAGGAGGAGAAACAATTTATAGTTAACACAACCCTTGAAAATACCTATCAGGCAACTAATTTTAATGAATACGTTTATTAGCACAGAGGGAGATGTACTGCGAACTGTAGACAAAAAACCTACTTATGTTTCATTATCATTGAAGGTCGATATTCCTAACGAAAACGTAACCAGGAGATTTAACGTAGCAATTAACAGAACCTATATCGAGGCTCACTTACGTGTTCCATTTGCTTTCACACCGGTTTTATTTTCCCGGCCGAAAGATATATTGCCTGTACATGCTGCCCTTTTTTGTTTACCGTTTTGCGTGTTGCTGCTGGATAAGCTTAGCAGGTCGCACAAGAAACTGATAATCTGTACACATCCGGCAACATTATCTGACATGACCAGCTTGAGAATCGATAAATGCTTGTTCATCGGTGGTCGCTGTGTCCTTGGTCGAATCAAACCACCCGATTAATCCAGCCGACTCTTTTAAGCCGATCTACCGAGTTTGTGGGGTGCAACTGAACTGAGTCAAAGGTCTTTACTAGCCGTTGCTGAGGCTATTTCAGTGCGGTTACACTGACACCCGTTATGTGCACAGAAACGTTTGATCAAAACACTGAACCTCCCATGGTCATGCATCCATACCCTGGATCGATCTGTGAAGTTTTCGTGACAAACGTTTACAGTCCATGTGATGGTACATAGGTAGACCTGATGAATCTGACTAATCTGACGTTTTTGGACGCTAAATACTGGAAGTTGAGTCATTTTCTAGCGAAAGCACGACTCTTATCAGGACATATTCATATAGACCGTTTTGTTTATTCTTCTACTATTACGATATCGCTACTACTATTATTACTGTTATTACGATGCTCAGAATATGAGGTTTGTTCAGGAGCAGACGTAACAGGTACAAAAGTTTGTGTATAACTCAATTATTCCAAAAAAAAGAAGCGAATATAGCACTGTTCACCTGGACATTAATGTATAGATGCGATTACACATACACAAAAATACAGACAGCAAAGAAAACGAGTCTAGTTTTTTTCAAAATTGAACATCACCCACACTCGTTCGCGGCCCTTGCATTCAGATAAGCCTCTCGGCTAGCCCACTTTGAAAGGAAACACTAGACTCGAGTTTCGCTCTTATTAGAACTCATTAGTAGGGCATATCATTGTCCGGATCGGAGTTTACACTCTGACACTTGTGCTTGTGAGACTATCGTGTTAACCACAATGCCAGCAACCTCATAATAGACATGACCGAATAATCAAATACAAACGCTCAACCACAACCTTGTATGAATATTGTTCAGCTTGCCCGATCATTTCTATCAACTAATAAGAGCGAAACTCGAGTCCAGTAATTCCTTTCGAAGTGGGCTAGCCGAAAGGCTTATCTGAATGCAAAGACCGCGATTGAATGTGGGTGGTGTTCAATTTTGAAATGACTTAAATCCCCGAATCTTCACTACTGAGTATGGTCTTGTTTCATACTGGGCTACTGTAAGGTTAACCAACAGTCAGTAACACTTAATATCTGTTTTACTCAAAGGTATGCAATTTACACATTTGATCTTTATAGGCTAATCTGTGCTAAGTCCATTATCTACCTGATGATGAAGAACGTGTTTGATGCACTTTCAACCGAATTTTGCCGATAAGATTTCATGTTGAATATCCGCTCCTAATGTCATACGTTATCGGAATTTCGTGCAAAACACTTGAAAGGTACAGTGTTACAATATGTTCATTAAGCCGTGTTAAGTTTAATTGTATATAACCGACAAAATCATCGGAATCACCCATAACAGATATGTTAAGTAGTTTCACAGTTTGGAAACTTTCAGATTCTACTGATATCACATTCAGACATATATTTCGTTCACTAGTTTGGTTCTTGTTCGAATTCGTTCATGTGAAGGTGCCACCTTTGAGAGACCAGCCAATTGTTTATTCAGGTGGCAGTTGCGGTCGTGACCCGACCGCAGACCATACCAGTAGGCAATGAAATAGATAGCAACTTTCTGACCAAACTATGAGGCGCATCTCCTGAAACGATAGTCAGAGGGCTTGTACCCAATGCATCATATACTATGTTCGCACATCACAGACGCATTAAGGTCATGAGTCACTATCTGATAAGTTACAGGATCAGAAAGAAACTGTTCGCGGCGTGACATTGAGTGACTGAGCGTTAACAGATCACCAGCTTTTCACAATCATGGGGACAACTGGCTACGCACAATCCATATCATTTTCGTAAATAGACTTACGTGGAAGCTGAAGCTCATTTATGGGAAACAGCTTATCTTCATTTTTAGGTCTGGCTTTCCATTCGATTACCCTGTAAACAGCAGGCGATTGATTGTTCAACATATTTGTGACGTATGCTTTGTGCATCAGATGGGCTCTGGTCACACCAATCATGATGCGAGAGGATTCTGTGGTCTCGTCGAAAGCTTCCGGTTTTAGACCCTGAACAGGGCAGACGAAAGTGACTTGGCAGTCATTTAAGTAATGAGCAGGAAAAATTTCTTCGACAGTGATAAAATATTTTCCTATTCCTACGGCAAACACGCCACTTGTGGAAACAATGAAAGTTACGATTCCTCACACATTGTTTTAATCCGTTAACAACTAAATATTTTTCGTACTACCTGTTTAGTTAATTTCACAATTTAAATTTAGTTACACCATGCAACCTTGTGAATGTGCGATCAAGTATAACTTCTGGCTTCTGTCCACCTACTACCCCACTGGAGTATCGTATTTCAATGGGATACCCCTTCTCTTGCTTGGAAACTTCTCAGACAACTCTCATAAGAATGTAATCTGAATTATACTTGTAAGTCAGATGTTTATCTATAAAGTATGGACAATGTACTTCTTACAGTAGTCTTTAGGCTATAGGAATAGCTGTTGTTACCCTGTTGCTGATGTTGACGATGATCTCTCGCAGTGTTAATTTCTCAAGTGATCAGGTCAAAGCGTGTCATAAATAGTAGACATATCGTTAACAAACGAAATTGAGGAGACATCATATGATCGTTTGGAAGTAGTGACCAGTAATATCGGTGTATGTAACTGTTTAGCTTTTCGTGATAAAAACAAAAAATTGCTGTAAGTTCACAACCGACCGCTCGAAACTTTTAATTGTCAACTCTCCGAAATATTATTTTAAGGATCATATTGGTTGATAGGCGATTTAATTTTGACTGTATCGGGTTGATACGGAAGCTTAATTCCTAAGTAACCGTAAAGATGCCCAGTTTACATATGAGAGCAGAAAGACGGTGAAATGTCGTTATGAAAGTATGAAAATCAGAAATCACCATCATACTGCCTACACCTCATGACTTAATAGCCTAGCTGTATCCACATGACAACTTCTTAACAATTTTCACTGTTCCCACTTTACTGCCTAGGAAACCAGGATAACGTTTATGCCCTCAAATCCGATAAACCACTTTCTCTATAACCCACCCTAACCAGTGACCAAACAAATCATAACGTCCTTATACCAGCAGGCAACCACGATTTACGTTTTCAAGCTCCCCTGTAGTTAATCTCATCCTTGCAAGCCAGTCTGTTTATTTTGCCACTGATCTGGAGAATTTCATCAAAATTACACCCTTGGGCAAACAGCGTGTTTGTTTAATTATGAAAGTCAGCAGTACGTCAATTAGCCGGTAGCAGCTCTCAACCTAAGTCGGAAGGAGTAGGCGAGACTGTGCCTGGAGGCCATTGAAAGCTATGCATGGACCATAAATCATCTGATGACCACATGGACATAGACGTTTTGATAGGTGCACGGAATTTGTTGTTTGAAGAAACTACACATGAATTTCCGTAGATACCTCTTGCTAATGAAATACAAGGCATTCTCGCTCTAGTTTTGAATAATAGGCGCAACCTATATAGAGTTGTACGAGTTTTAGTTCACAACTTTTGATAGATGGCTTTTGTTTTTAGGTGGGCAAGTTTCCAAGGCCAGGTCGGATGTTTTAATGTAATGCTTACGTTAACTGCCGCAATTTTCATTGCAAATTCCTAATCTTGATAATATTATGGCGATGGCCTCGAGCTGGCAACGTAACGCCCAGTTGCCTGTGGAATGAGTCATATGGCCAGTCGGATGTGAAGATTATCCCATCATGACGTTCACTGTACCCCATTAATTGATCTGCACATTCTGCTACAATGTCACTATGAGCGATTCCTACAAAATGAACCGGAACTTAAGCAGCTCAGAGTTGGGGTCCACTAATTTCTTTCTAAATTCTGGTAATTGTTTCTATGTAGTAGTCACGGGAGTATTAACTTTTTCAAGTGTTAACCTTTTGGTATTGGCCAAACTTACCTCTGACTTATGACCATGACTTAGTGTGGATGCATTGGGTTTCTGAGTCCATATAATACGGATTTAAATACCAGATCATTCATGGCATTCTGTATGCTATATATATATATATTATATATAATAAATGATCAAAACTAGAAACCACTTCTAATTACTGGCATTTGCTACTTACCCTAACTGAATAGGACAAATTATTGTGGTTATAGTTTTATCGAATGCTATTGTAGGCTATTGTTATCGACAAGTTATCAACAGTAGTGCTCAACTTAGTTTTGCGTGTGCCACTCAAGCGTTTCCAGACTCATTCGGTCGAGTAAGAATTTCAAATTGATGGTAGTAATTTGAAGACCACAATCAAATTCTACTGAGATTCACCTTCGGTTGAGAATCTGCATATAACTACCTACCTAACTAACTACCTACTACCTACCTACCTACTCTACTAACCTACTCTGCATATATAACAAGTCCTCAGTAGGACGAAAAGTTCGAAGAAACCACACCCGAAAGAATCTTGAATAACGGAACTTTATTGAGTGGTACAAATACTATTCATTAGGTTTGTACATCATACGAAAACGTTTTAACTGCTCCACTACTGCCATTATAATAATCTTTATCAACATCATGCGCAACAGTATGTTAACAGCTCATGATGTTGCTTCACAGTCGTACAACTATAGTAAAAATGAACATATAGTAACGAAATAGAACGCAAGAAACCATTCATCATCATAAAAAAAGGGAATACGAGAAGTAACCGGTATCTCGGCAGCTTTAAAGGATTATGTTCAAAAGTCGGTAGTCAAGAAGCCAAAAATTTGTAAGCTTGACAGCATCAATAAAAAAAGCAGTTAATTATCATGTGGGACTTAGCTGTTGTCTAGGCGACAACACTTCCAAGGGCTTGTCTGCTTTGCTTAATCGGTCACCGTGATTTCATAGGTAAGTTGGCAATAAAACAATACGATATACTGTACGGATTCCGATTAGTTGTGACCGCGAAAGACGCTTGGCCTGAGAATTCGTTTATTGCGCCAACTCCCGTATAGGTCATGTCAAAAATCAAACCACAATCGCGTACACTCATTTGCACGTCAGACATGCATTCACATACATCATTGTCATTCGCCTCGGTGGAACTTCTGCCGTAGCGCGTACACACTATTCCGATAGTCTCTTCTTGTCCGTCGTCTTTCTGGCGTTCGGAACTTGCCCTTTTGTTCCTGAATGTCGCCTGTGGGTAATATACCACTTATGAGTAGTATATTGCTCACAACGAAACTGCCTACCATACAACAGGTTAACAATTGTCTCCAGTAACACATTCAGCCATAGGTTGATAGATCACGAGGCAGAAAAACACAAACCGCAGTTTCTGGCACTACTTTCGTTTGCGTCGGTAAAAACATGGCATCAATACGCTGAATGCTCGGCAAACAGTACAGGAACGTAGTCATCACAAATGGGAACGAATCACCGACTGGCATACCGTTTAGTAATTTCAACAATCGTGTGCACGTGTGTGCGTGTGTGAAATTGCAACTGATTAGCCTCTATGCCGCTGTTATGCGCATACGTGTTTTATTTGAGTGCTAATCATTGCAATGATGAAAGAACTATGCTCCAAAGCTCACTAACCTGTATCATGTGGGGCAAATTGTATGCCTTCTTCATCCACTTCAATGCAGATGCATAGTCTCCGACTGTGTCGTAAGCAGTCCCGAGCATCTGACACGCTCTACCCAATTCTACCCACTGCCCATGGCGTTCGCATGAGCTGGCAAACTTGTGCAAGTACTGGATACTGTCTTCGATATTATTCAACCTAAATGCAAATCAGATGATGGATGAGAGAGTTTGTCGCATTGTGCTAACAAGTAGCTGTTCATCGCAAAATGTAGAACGATCAAGTGGTCAGTCGAAGCGAAACAACAGACTCGTGAACAGACAGACAAATGGGCTTAATCAACAAAAATGGAAGAGCTCACGCATACCAGTTAATCAATTGCCTCAACAAAATTAAAGAGCTAGTCAAATCTGAGGGAATCTTACAATCTCAATTCTTAGTTATCCGGTTATGTACAGTTAAGTTTCCACCTTACACAATACGTAGCCTCTACTGATATGTAAGCTGGATATTTGCATATGGTTCAAATCGAGACAGAAAGATCTCCGACAACCTGGCTGGAACCTACGTTCATGCAACTGATTACAAAACATTTCTATTGCCATAAGATAATCATGAATTTGTGCTTTACAAAAAAATATGAGTAAAATGCAAACGTTAAGGATTTGAATTTGTTGTGTCTAAAGAAGAATGAACATTGCAAATTAACATGGATAGAATATCCATTGAATCTGACTGCAAATACATTAGACAATATCGCCAAGCTATCGAATGGGCAACCTGAGTATTACTCATAAGCAATTGTGGCTGTACTTGCATACGATAACTCATTCGCGTCTATTGCGTGAGGTCATAGATGTAGTGATCCGCAAGTTTGCTCTAACAGGGCGCAAAGTTTAATTATAATGTGCATATTCGGGAGGGAATAGCTGAACAGTTTGTGAGAACAATAATCAATTCCTACTAATAAAAACTCCCCTACTAATTGCTACCACAAAAGTCTATTCTTTAGTAGCTAGAGTCGGAATTTAACTGTACTAAAGCGAAGCCATAGTTTATCACATAATTAGCTATAAGATAAACACTTCTTCGGAAAGAAAAACTGTGTTCAGGCTTTTTTCCTGTTATAGTCTACCAGTGGGTCATAGAGTTGCATCAAACGTCAGTTGGGTCTCAACTAGCGTGTTTGTGAACGTTTATAAAGCCACCGCCGAAACACGTTCAAATCTCAAACACCATACCGTGAGTCTAAATTTAGATCCTGTTGAAGGTATGTACTACTTTCAGAATTGCTTCATCTGATCTTTGTAATAGATGTCATCTCAGTGCACATGCGTAACGCAAAATTTTACTTACTTTTGACACAACTTTGCTAAAGCCTCGCATACACGTGATAAGTTTGTATAATCTCCCCTCGTACACGCTTTGTCAAAAAAATCACGGTAAACCTACAACAGTAGATTATAACAGAAAAAAGAATTTCAAACGTTAGCCAGTTTTGACCCAAGTAGCTGAGAAACAAATCGCTTCAGATTTATTCATATCTCTGTTTCCACTAGCTTTGGTGTTACGAATATTTGTTCATTTTTGCAGAATCTGTTTTTCGAACAAACATCTTTGGGACAAGTCATTGTCAAAGAACGATTGTCAATTAGATACGAAACATAAAGGGTCATTTGATAGTGGTAGAAACAGACAAATTAACTTGTCTGTAACAATCCTGGCGTACGCGCCGAACTTAGTCGAGTCCACCTTTGAGTTAGTTGAGGGACAGAGGACATGTGACGAATGCTTATATTTAGTGTAAACGACCTTGACAGGGAACCAAACACAGCTGATCAAGACAATAAGTCGAACAGTATTACAAACGGAAACTGTCACGTTCCAACCGAGTGTGCACTGATGCTAATCCTATGGCCAGAAACGGACAGCCAACCAATGAAACCCACCATTACAGATTTCAGCCCAAACCGTCCACTCAATTTTGCCTAGAGTGCGTTTTAACTGGAACTGATATAATTTGGTTCTGCTATCATTTGGAAGGTAACAAAATAGTCAATACCTAATTTAGTAGTAATAGGATTTTCTATTTCTTGTCCAATAAATTCACAACAATCCGTACAGTTCGTGGCAAGGCAGAAGAGACGTTTGAAGTTTCTACTTCAGGTAAGCGTAATCATAACAAGTGCTCAGTTAGCCAATAGGTTATTGTCGATGACCAACGAGGCAACGTTTACCAAATTTGCATTCAAGTTCACTGGCACGCAAACTACTTAAATTCGATAAAGCTATGAACTCGACCAAAGGTACCGTGGCTCGAGCCGCCGATGACCGAAACAGTGGCATGGAATAAACTAGAACAACACCCTCATCAAGGAAGTGAACGAAAAGACTAAATAGGAGAATTAGAAATCTTGTTGAGACATGTATGCCATTAGGTACGACACAATGTCATTCAAAAAACGTTTTAAACCAGCGATTCGTATGATTACGGTTACCCTAACCGGATGGGCGATATCTATCCATTTTGTTTAAAAAAATGTCATAGTCTACGTATCTCAAAACTACGTCGCTGGCTGATTATTTCGTTATTTTGTTCAACTATGCCTGTACTTAGTAAACAAGTCAAAGTATAGTAAACGCACAGCTTGTATGCAGATTAAAAAACGCAACCAACGCAGACCCCGCAATCTCATTATTTGAACAAATAATCGTGTACCTCTAGCGTTCTAAACTACGAGCTAGCGAACGATCGTGTTGCTCGAGGTACCGGCGTAACTTATACGGGCTGATTAGCGGAGACAATGGTGGTATGACGAAGAAAATGTTGAAATCATCAGTCACCTGCATGATTGCATATTATGCATAATGGAATTGTTTGAACCTAACGCAGCTTGACGTACATAATAGTGTATTATTTATATATGCATTTATATATGTGTTACTTAGACATTGCTTATTTATTCTTTAACTAACTATGTGAAATACTGCCTCAGTTTTTGTTACGGTTCCTTGCCGACTGCCCATTTCTTGTCAGAACTACTCCTCATGTTTATTACTTATTCGTCTCAGTGTTTCGTTCTAAATGGGACAGGAAACGTAACGTTGAACTATCGCTTCAAAAAGTTTCAGACTGATTACGAGCACTAACTAACGCAAGTCTGAATCAAATGATTGTACTCACCACGAGAGCTTCTTGTAGATTATTGGCTGACTCCAATATTTCACCCACCAGAAGCCAGATTGGCGCTTCAATTTTCCAATCTCCACCTGTGAATGGGTAGACACATTTCAGAAAACAGTATATGGGATTGTCTGATCAAGTAAAATAAATGTGTATCTAGGAGTGTGCTGCTCGTCAAGTATGACACAGATGAACAAGTCAATGTGTTAATTGATTATTAAACTAAGTGTATCTCACGACATGATATTACTGGTGATTCGAGGACCGCTTGCCTAGAAGGTGCGTCTAAGTTGCCTTCACATTCCAGCACATTTCAAAAGGTTTTGCAAAATCGATTCTTATATTAACAAAAACCTAGCTGCACATCAAGGTTCATAACAATTTGCTTACGATTACTGATACTCATCTCCCTAGCTTAACCACTTGTATCTGCTTGACGAAGAAAAAATACGGTTGGACACATGCATTTCTAGAATAACAACAATACAGTTTGAAACCAAATTATGGAAGCAGTACTTCGTAACATCAGCAGTTTTACTATTCTGCCTTTTCTTAAGAGACATTTTATAAAACATACAAGACATGCCCGTTTCATCTGTTACCGCTCGTTTTCCGTAACCAATATCTGCAGTTTTCTCCAAAATGCAATTTGGTCACTCTAAGTGGCTACTATGCTAACTCTAAATGATTTGTTTTCTGCCTAATTATATGGATTACGTCGGTATAGCTACTAACACTTTAATTTTATTTTTCTCTGTAACCATACCAAACGTTTTTTGAACTTCCCGGCTCGTTGCAACACTATTACCTGCCGCATAATATTTTAAAATGTTAAATACTCTTCTCAAACGGAACAGAAATAAAGAACGATTTAACAGGTACCACAACGTAACTGAACTTCCGTCCATCTAGCTTCGGAGTGCCACATTATATTACATCATGTGATGTGCTCATGTCAACCATGATTTAATAAATCGGAAGCTGACAGTTCATCAGACACGTGATCTTCCAGCTCATCTCATTTACTCCTCCGCTCTGTCAACTCCGGCGCACTCTCTATACACGACGGTGTACTTCCGTTGCTTATTGTTGTCTTATTCAAAGATATTCCTTCTACTTTTGGTAAACCTTCCAGGGATACGTAATGCTGATATGTGATTTCTGGTAAGGATTTAGTTAGATCTATTGTTTTCCGCTATCGTGTAGCATAAAATTAAGTTTATCGAAACTTTCATAGATACACTTGTTCAGCTGATTCAGATTGTTATCCGTGTATTTCATTATCACCAATCTGGTTCAGGTAGAGACGCTCATTATCTTTCACAGCACCTTATACAACTTGAGCTACACACGTAAATTAACCATAGAACTGATCCAGTGTTTGATAATGATATTTAATATTTAACGCAGTTCGTAGCAAATTTTGCAATTATACGTTTTTCGTTCATAACGCCACTAAACCTATACTTACTGGTGTGTTACGTAGGTAAAAGACGAATTGTTCACCATTCGGGGTGCCGTAATCTCGCGCTGCTTGTTGTAATAAATAAATTATTGGGATTCTTGAAAATGTACACTTTAAGACTGAAACATTTGATGTTACTTTTAGTAAAACTATTAACCAAAAAAAAACCGACAATTTCATAAGAATACCGTTACATTTGATGGACGTCTGTCATGGGTGTTGATAATGTTGCTGTTGACTATCATCATCATCATCATCATCATCATCATCATCATCATAGACAGAAATACATCGGTGGTTCACACTGATGCTTAACTGCCACACAACCATGAAGAAGAAGAAACAAACCCTGCTTAGGAAGAGAGAGAAAAAAGAGAAAGGGTAGGGGACCTAACCCCTAAAAATAGCCGGACTGTTTACTTGGAAAAGAGTCAAGAGGAACATTGGAAAGCATACAGATTTTCTGGTATAGAATGCAATATTACCCAGATTGTTCACAATTTGTAAATTCATAAGAAGAAATTCCCGGGCACCATCGCAATTGTATTGTTTGAAGAACCTCAAACTCCGACCTTGCTGACAGTGGCTCCCTATCGATGGCTTCGTTTGCACTCATATTACAGCGACCCACACACTTCCACCTTCTTAATTAAGCATATCCAAAGTATTAGGGCAGATCTTGTTAGTTTTCTCGGCTTTGGTTTTATTGCTCCATTATAATGTAAGCCGTACATATGCATTGTGTTATATACATATGGTTGAGGCGCTGTGTATTCGCCAGTCTCTTGGTCAACCTTTCAAAAGTAGTTTGTCTCTCGTGTGAAACATCGATTGTGAAGTAACCCCTTTCCTTCAATTAGCGGATGAAGAAACTCTTAGTTGTTTTAACGCAGGTTTCTAACGGAAAGTTATCATCTAATGCAATAATCCCTTATCTACTCCAAAAGCTTAAATTAATTCGCTTATCAATTCACATTTGTGGATTTTGTAATAAATTTAACGTAAGTGTAAAAGTGAAAAGAGATCAGCAGACAAACGTTCCTGCATAAAGAACACGGGTGGTTTGATTTACGCACAACATGCGTGTTCTGCATGAAGATTTGTTCAATAATTTCTTAGTTCACTGTATTAACTTCAAGTATACCTGAGTTTATATGTGACAGTATATGTCCACATCGTTAATAATTAGTGCTTCAAATAAACGAGCAGAATAGGAAACGTGCCACACTTCTATTGAATAGTTACTCACATTCTAATGCGATTTCATGCGCTTTTCGACATAGTGTAATCCGATCTGAATGATAATGTGACGGACATTGGGCTATTTGACTTTGAAAATTTTCGACCAAATAAGTGGAAGCCAGTTTCTGAAGAAGTTGTCCCTTGTCATCTCTCCAAAGTTTTTCTCTGGTAAGACGATAGAATTCTTTCAGACTGACTGACGCTTGTTCCAAAAACCCTGTGAAAAGATTAAGCATCATAATATATTTTCAAAGGCATGTATTGAAAGGTTACTTATGACAGTTCTGTCTTCTAAAATCCTGACGTCACAAGTCCTATAGACCGTGATCTTTGTAAAAGTAAGTACAATATCGCGGTCAGGTAAGGCCACGCGAGCTCCTTGACGATACAATGATATGATAGGTGTTGTCGGAAAAGAAAGCACCAACTTTTTTTGATGTAGCTTACTGATCGGACGATGTTCGGACCGACTATCGATAACTATGGTCAATTTAAAACACTGCGTTCCCTTGATCCAGTTCACCAGCAACGATAGAAGATATACGTTTCTATTGTTTTTATTGTTGTTGCTATCCGAATGTCTTATATATACCAGTGTTTTACGTTCGTAACTGAACAAAGTTAACGAATCGTTAACATCTCGCGACGTATGTCTTATATCGTTACTGGTGAACTATGGTCAAGTTGATTGATGTGCATGCAGGATTCTGAGAATGTTTCGCCCTAAAACGCACTCGGGACATAAACATCAAACAAACAGTTTTCTACTCATTTTATTTTGAATAGCCTTAAATCAGTATCTGTGCTAAGCATTGTACGTACCACTTGGTGACGTGATCAATACTGCCGATATATGAACCGATCTTGCGGCAGCCCTTGTCTGTACGCGACAAGTTCTATTGCTGTTTAAACAAATAGACATACAAATATGCCTGTTGCAATGAAGTCCTGAACATGGAATGAAGAACTTTTCCGGTCCTGTCACTGAGAGAAGCGAAATAACTCGTCAATCCTCATACGCAGATTGTTGAAGATTTATTTTTTAATATGTGACATCAAAATATCAGCCGCAGTTAGTGTCCAAATGTGATGAGCTGAAGAACGTTGACATTGATTACAGACGAGAGACTCAAATTGGTTTATCTGATTGATGGCTTTTCCGTAATAGTATAATATGCATCAGAAATTTCCTTACCACGTTACGATATTATTGGTGTATACGTGCACCTCAGAAAAAATGTACTGTAAGCTGATTTTCAGTAAATATGACTAGGGGGTATATGGTTCGATTTACCATAATGCGGGCGTACACGGAATTCCGCAGACGGACTTACCAATAGGCTGAAAGACAATGTGTTCACTACGCTCCTCTTTGTAAAAGAGGAAACTACAAACGTAAGGTAATTTGGTGGACCAGGAAGTAATACATTTTTGTATAAGGTGGAGAGGGGATGATAGTGATAGTTGGTCAGAAAAGTACGTGAAGAATGGGTATCTGAGACTAAGATCAATAATTTATTTATCTGTCGTTCGAGCATTGCTTGTGAGTGAATAAAACGAGATGAGGAACTATGATTGTCCTCGGGTGCTTCAAGTGGATGTTTTCGGGTACTTATATCGCAGGATTAGAAGTGGTTATCACTAACCTCGAACCTGTAATGTATGTCCATAGTGTTGGTGTGCGATTGCTAGTTTTAGATTGTCATCATCCGTGATCATGACTGCTGCTTCCAGTGTGTACTTAAAGAAATGTTCGGCTAGCCACAAATCATCGGGACTTTCTTTGAACGTCAGACCCAAAGTCAAATAGGATGTAAAGACGGTGTGTGCATCCCGTCTCCTGGAGGCGGCCTCGGCTTCCGACAAATGATGGGCCATCAGTGTAACTTTCTCTGGTTGTTCAGCCAATGGAGGAATGTACCAGAGCGGCGATTCCGGGCCAGCTAATCGACGCTCCTCGTTCTGTTTTTGATGAAGGCCGAATAGTTCCGAAAATGCACGATGGTAACCATTTTCCAATAAAGCATGACAAAGCAACTGGTAGAATGGGAGACGTATTCTACCAAGAAATAAAGAGGAAGATTTTATTTGTGTAGCACGCACAAACCAAAAAAGTGTGGAAAGTTATAAATAAATCGGAAATTAACAGATTTATCATTCTAGTTTGCTTAGATGGAGTCTAGTAGATGAATAGCCATCGGAACAGAAGAAAACTGAACGGAGTTCAAATAAACTGGTTTTGTAGCATAATGGAATATTAGGACGGATTGTGCCAAGTACAGCATTGAGGGCTGATTATCTGTTTGAATACGGTGTTAAGAAGTATCTTGTTAGATACATCTATTTCCCGCGCTTTCTTCAACCGTTCCACATATGGCGTTAGTAGGATAAAGATTCTTAAATGTGTAAAATTGAGAAACGAAAATATAAGTGTGCACTTTTCCTTAGTGTCTGTTAAAACCACAGTGCTCTAGAAATCCCCTTGAATATCTACTGGTAGATATCAATGATAGGGGACTAGAAAATAAGGGGGCTTTTATAAATTTGTGCAAATGATAAGTCCTTTTGAACCCGAATGCAATGAATGACGCATTCAAATATTTAGAATGATTAGTGTCTAAGTAGTATTTATTGACAGACTGGGAATTTTTACAGGAAACCGACGGGGACATATTTGCTGACGATTTCAAAATAATTCATTTTACACGTCTGTGAACAGATGCAGTGCCAACTCAAGATCTTTAGACAAAAAAAAACCAGTGGAATAAACGAACTGGACGAAAACGGAAAACCCGTCTAAAGGTAAAAAGAAAAAGGAATAATTAGTTCTATCAGTTTTATGAATTCTACGGGAATCTGGATAGGATTGAAACGATCAAAAGACCCAACTCTGGTGAAGCAACTTAACGAGTATGTTAGGTTTAGCACCAGAATCGGAGAAGCGAAGGCTGTTGTGAGATTTCTCAATGATTGCATTGACAATAAGGAGTATCCTAAGTTTACTGGAACATTTTACGTCGTTGCAACGTGCCACCCACCGCTAAAACCTTACAACGTCATGCTCGTGGTCATCAACAATTGACGAATTAACGCCTAATCGGTCTCAGCGTGTGATTGCTGTCGAGACGCTCCCCGAGGAGGACAGGAGGTTGTTCGAACAATAGGTACAGACAGAGGTGCAAAAGCAAGTGGACAACAAGAAGAAAAAGTTGCTCTGTAGTTTGAATCCAATCAAGCCGCAAGCTGAGTTTCCAACAGAACCAGAACGGTATGTTCACAACTTTTCCTCTGTAACGCTAAGCCGTAGTATGTTGGAGGCGCTATCACTAGGCCCAAAATTTTGTCATCCGAAGTCTATATGTAACCGCTTAGACACGGAAGTTCAGTTCGAAAATTTACATGCGCAACTAAACGGATTCGTTAGTTCATCAGAATTTAATGCTGAACACTGTAAATCAACTCTCGTGAACGCTTGCTATACTTACCTGAATAGCAAGGTACTAAGGTGCAGCTTATTGAAACGTGAACACTTAGACCCTATACGAGAGTTGCAATCCAACCAGAATATTTTAATCATGAAGCCTGACAAAGGAGCGGGAATAGTTTTACTTGACAAAACTGATTACCTTATCAAAATATCGTCGATCCTATCGGATAGCTCAAAGTTTCAGAAAACGGACAAAGATAAAGATAGAACGACAGCAATAGAGAAAAGCCTATCCAAGTTACTCCGTCAAATGAAACAAGCAGACTTTATCGATGCTTCAACTTTCGAGCGTATCAGACCTACGGGAACGGTTATTCCACGTTTGTACGGTCTTCCCAAAGTTTATAAGGAGGGAGTACCATTAAGACCGATCCCAGACATGTACAATTCGCCATATCATGCTTTAGCAAAATGGCTAGTGGAGATATTAGAACCGATCAAATCACGACTAACTCCTTTTAGCCTAAAGGACACCTTCGACTTTGTAGACTCAATCGATTCAGTAAATATCAGGAATGACAACATGTTGTCGTTGGATGTGACTTCTCTGTTCACTAATGTTCCATTGCAAGAAACCATTAACTATCTGTGCACCTATATTGAGACCAATCAGATTGATGTCGGAATTACAGAGGGAAAATTGAAATAACGATTGTTTTCCACCCATAATGTTCAATTTCAATTTGATGGAGAGATATACAGGCAGAAAGATGGAGTAGCAATGGGTTCACTTCTAGGCCCATTACTCACGGATATATTTATGGCCAAACTACAAACTACTGAACTCAATCACATCGTAACTAAGTACAAGCTGTACAAGCGCTATGTGGATGATGTTTTTTGTCTTCTTCCAAACGATGATGATCCCCATGTCATACTAGATGAGTCCAACAAAGCGCACCCAAATATAAAGTTCACAGTTGAGCTAGAACATCACAACAGACTCTCCTAAATGTCGTGTTGCTTCGTCGATCAGAGGGAATAATTCAAAGATCGATTCATAGGAAAAAGACGTGGATGAGTCAATGCATACATCTGCACAGTTTTCTCCCGTTGAAGTACAAAAGAAATTTGGTGCGTTGTCTGTTGAACAGAGCGCAAAAGATCTGTACACCGGACACTCTCCAGGAGGAAGTAAGACATATTCGAGAAACTCTCATTGAAAATGGATACCCTGAGAGATTCATAAACAAAAATCTGCATTCCGGCACGAAACGTGAACTCGTCCAGACAGCGGAGAAAAAGCCGGCTTTCATTTGTCTCTCTTATCGAGGTGAGGGTTACGGTGAACGAGGTCGAGAATGCCTACCTTGCAGCGAGACTTATCGTGTCGTTCGACTCCTGCTCGGTACTAGTGCCACGCCTTAAGGATAGTTTGCCCAGGTTCTCTTCGTCTTTCTGTATCTACTCTCTCACCTGTTGTTGTCAAGCCGGTTATGTTGGGAGGACCACAAGGCGGCTATCGGAAAGGATGCGTTAACACCTACCGAAATGGCTTCGCAACGGATCGAGAAAGCCTATTTCCAGTGCGATTGGTTCCCATTTATTTGACACTGGCCATCAAATAAATCCGGATGAAGCGTTTCGAGTAATCTACAAGGTTCTTCGACCCTGCTCCAGGGCTGTCAGAGTGCGATTGTTGTCAACGGCCGAGGCTATTGCTATCAGACTCCACAACCCCTGCCTATGTGTCCAAAAACAATTCGTACAAACCCTCCACCTCCCCTGGCCTATCATTCCACATTCACTTGAAACCCGCGCAAGCGTGAACCGCTCGACACTGATGAACGCATATCTCATCACAGGCCCGTGTAACACTATCAGTTCTACATAAAGCGTTGTTTTGTGCCTTACACTGTAGATGGTTAAGGTTTTGTTACCTCTTTTTTTGAAAAAAAATTTTACACGGAAAGCTGTAGACGGCCATCACAACAACTATGTGAGCGTTTTTGCCACGGCCTAAGGCTTGGGTTCATATCCTTCGAAGTGTCTAACCAATGAAATTTAGCGACTCCTCAACCTTTGCAAAGAAGCGGAATAGTCATGTATAGTCTAAATTAATGCTGGTCTTTCATACCTGTTAGACAAACCATGTGTTTTAACGCTATGCTGTTATTCTTGAGGTGAATATGACACCCCATGACAGGCGCTTTGTAGTATGAAAATGAAACTAATTCGCACTAAATAGGTTACTCATTTCAGAAACCGGATCTAATGCTTCATCGTTGCGCACGTACTGTTGTCATCATTCACATATATTACCGCGCAGACGATGATTGTCAACTACAGATAACTTACAGACAACCTCGACGCAGAACGGTCAGGTTTCGCGGACGTACAACAGTACCGCAAAATCAGTCGCGTTATACATCCTGCACTTTAGTTGCTGAAGCAAGTTAGGCTGGCATCTGAAGTGTCTCAGATCAGCGAACTTAAGCTGGGACCTAGCGATAAGTAAAAAAATTTCTTAACCAACATCGCCAAATGTGATAAGGTCAGCAAACGTTTTCACCACGTCGAAATTGTGGCCATCCAGGATGGGTGTATGTATTGTCCTCTGTCAGTCTGAGTATGCTTACAGGTTACATAAAAAACAGATGGCCTAAGAATTAATCTTTCACAGATGACGACGTAACATGCTGTTTTTCGTTTGGTTGATAAGTTTCCCTGAGTTGAAAAATCTTACGGTAATCGATTTAATTCACGAAGTCTGTTAATTACACAGGTTATCTCGTTTGGATGACGGCACCACTATGTTGTGAGCGCAACTGAAGCTTGGTTAAGGAAGTTGTTTGTTTCACTACATGACAACTGAAGTTTATCTTTATTTCTCGATAGTGATGCATGGTCGAACTTTATGTTGACATGTCCAGCACTGCATATGCAAGTTTCTAATCGCCGCTTACAGTGGCTGGTCTTCCTGGAGCCGAAAACGTTTCATTTAGTTTTCGCATGTTCAGTTCTTTCCACATTATTCACTAACTATACTGTAGTTCGTGCGATACTCCTCTCTTTAATGAGGTTACTTGACATCTTGTCACACGCTGACAATCTTGTCCGACCGACACAATGTTGGCTTATGACTTAATTAAATTCTTCTGGTTCGCTCTGCCAGCATATCATGTGACTTTGCTTACTCATCCACATGCACTCATCTCGTCTAACGATTCCGGTTGATGTTGTTACTGACCCCCTTGCAGAAAGTGCAATATCGGAATCTTTTCAATGAAAAAGCTTTTTTTCGGAGAATGCGGCTGGAACCAGTGTTCCGATTATCTTGAAATTTCACTCTTTCTCCTAAATTGAACATTCTAATCTCACTAAGTTGTCGATTGCTCTCTGGAGTTGCCTACGGAAATTTTCAGAATTTGTTCAGCTTGTCTTCTTTCGGCAAATAATTCTGTGATAGAATTAGTGCAATGTGATCATATGCCAATTTACTGAACCACTGAGAGTCAAGAAGTCCTACCGCACATTACGTGAAGTGAAGATTTTTTGTACCGCTCTAAACAGACGCTCTGTGGACCAGTAACACCAACGGTATGACACTTTTTTTAGTCGACCTTCTGGATGATAGTTATTCTTTGATTATTCACTCACTGCATTTAGTGAACCCATTCAGGTGTCTTCGATATGTGTTTGGTTTCTAACTAATACATGCTAGTTATAAACTCCTCATCCTCGAAGCATGGTCTCTTATATGGCAAGAATGAATCTGGCAAGCTGATGTTCATCAAACTGTCGTCATCTCGTCTTCCTCTGTAGACGCCTTCTGGAACGCCAGTCGCTTCAATTCAAACGGGCAACTATTTCCGTTTCGATCACAGTGCAACTGATGTTGTGGGAATAGGCCCATTAGATCAGTAGATCAGAGCTCCCGGTTTCCGATATTGGTATTGATTATCAGGGTTGCCGGGCTCCTCTGGTATCGCTTTCCAGTAACTGACACTGATGGCATGTATGTATATAAGCTGTAAGAACGTCTGTCACCTTCGATCAGTAGGCTCTCTGTTGTATTCCTATTCGGGTGCAATCAACATTAAGCCTAACAGGCTACAACAGTAGAGACAAACACGTGACTCAGCAGTGGTGCACACTATATTGTCGCGTTTACAGGCGGTAGCGCCATTCTTATGTGCGTGGATGAACGGGCCGTTGTTAGTTCAAGGCGCGAACAGTTAGAACGCGGCTTGAGTCTCAACACGAATGTGGGGCGCACAGCGGCCTTGACGCGTATGAAACACTGTTTCAGTAAATCTTACGTTCTGGTGCCAAGCCGCATCATGTTTCCCGGGTTTGATTACAAACCTTTATTCGGCCCATTGATTAAATCTACACTTTTGGAATCGGCTACTGAATAAGTGTGTGTACATGTCATCATTTCTTTCACCTTATACTTCATCCTACGGTAGAATCTTCTGTGAACTGTTTGGTGGATACAATTCTTGAAGCGGCGTATCTCATAGTTTGCAGACATTTTGTTTTCTTATCACAAACGATTTAAGTGAGAGTTGTTCCCGGTGCCTAAAAATGCTAACAAATATTTTACCTGACGGACGATTGGGACATCACAATCAAGCGAACGACAGTGTCGCTGGCTGAAAACTGTCAAGTATCTCAGATATTGCTAGACAGTAGCTCAAGCTTTATCACGTATACGCTTTGCAGTTTCAATGTTGTTATGCTAGACGGTTGTTATAACGTATATTTAATGTTGAATAATGAACAAATATACTTACATTTATATTTACTAAACCGACTCCAGTGACCAGGCTAATAACTAAACATTGCTGTACTGACTCCCAATTCTCTCCTGAATAATATGCTCAATTTGGTAGTTCAAGAAATCGCACGTGTTCGAACACGGAACCATCCTTTGCTTACAATCCAAAAATGGCAAACAAAAACCTTTAAACTTACTG
This sequence comes from Paragonimus skrjabini miyazakii, assembly GCA_014338405.1. NCBI lineage: Eukaryota > Metazoa > Platyhelminthes > Trematoda > Plagiorchiida > Troglotrematidae > Paragonimus > Paragonimus skrjabini miyazakii. The sequence goes on from JTDE01001066.1 coordinate 151,570, forward strand.
CGCCACGTCTTTTCGCGTTAAATGAGGTAATTCTGATCGGAGATGCAATTTCGTGGCTTGATCGTTGATGGTTTCACTTAACTGCCCGCATTGAATAGGGGCCAGTTTTCTAGTCAACACGTTGGACACATTGCATGGCGAAACACACTGAGACGGCAACTCATATTGCCTGTTTATGTCGCAGTCGGCACCCGCATTGCTCGCTGTAAAGCTAGTAAAATTGCTCACCAGACTTTGTGGTGTTCGTTTACATCCGTAACACTGAGAATAGGAAGCCATTTTATCCGCATTGTTATTTGCCCCTAACGAAACCGAAAGATAACTTGGTTGACTGTTATGCATGCTGATGAAAAAATAAACTCCAATTCACGGATAACTGGACATGGGCAGTGTTCACCTGAAACAGACGAGCAGTGTTGGTAGCCCAGAGCTATTGATCGGTGGGGATTTGAAATCGTTTACTTCGTCTGAAGTCCACGTGATTATGCCTGCAGGTAAAACTGTCGTAACAGTAAATTTGGCGAATGAGCTGTAGATATCCATGTTACAACAATCGTGGCAGTATACCTCATGATTCAAGTTTGCAAGGTAATTTAGACACTTTCACAGCTGGATTCGTTCTTACAACGGTTTGCTCCCGATTGTAGTCGTTCACGTTCAGTCTTCTGGACAATACGGACGGTTCCTACATCTGGATCATGTTTGACTCATTTCTGGTGTCTAGTTTAGTTGGGGATATCGCTTCTCATTTGTTTTGATTTGTCCCAAATTCATATATCATAGTGTAGTTCGCGTGTATGCAGCCAAATATGGTATAGTGTTTGCTAATTCACACATGCACCTAAGTCGAAATCGTCGATAATCAAGTCATTTACAGAGGATGACCACGGACCGTGCGCCGATTTGAGTGTTTGCCCTTTTTGTGCCTGGTTGGTTGGAAAATTGTAGTGGAAACAGCAGCTGTAATGGACCAAAGAACATTTTCGAACATGGAGCATGTATGTTGAAGAGCAGAAGGCTATGTTCTAATGCCAGCTCCAGCAGGAACGACCTTCAAGCCAGTTGCTTCTTTTCGAAGAGAGCTCGCTGGCAGGCCATACCTTTAGTTTCGCCTTGGATGCTGCTCCTACTTTTGTGTTATTCATTCACTACAAGAACCATTCAAATCCAGTTCAGTATACCGAGTTTCAAGGTGCCTTCATATGTGCTGAGAGAACAAACTGCTGCTGACTAGATAGTCAGAAAAATTTATGGTTATGTAGTTCTTTTCGGGGTATAGGTTCACAGATTGCGAATCGTTTGTTACCATCCACCGTAAACCTGGAGTTTGGTTAACTAGAATACATTCGGCCTTTCCCAATTAGAGATTTGGGCACTTCGGAGGTGGCTAAAGTTGAAGGTGAAGTTGATAGTCACCTGCATGCTTGCGTCACAGATAAAAATATAAAGGTCACACAACCAGATACTGACTGATAAACGTCGCCCGTAGGATCTAGTATATGGCATATGGTTGATCGTAGACCACACTGCTCTATGGATTGCCCACCTATTGATAAGTCCGTTGAGATCATCATCATCATCATCATCATCATCATCACAGATAGCAATATATCAGTGGTTCACACTGATGCCTAACTGCCACACAACGACCTGCACGAAGTAACCTGGTGTAGTCGAGGATGCACGTTTCCATCAGTAAGGCCATCCTAGTACATCCAATAATCTGACGATGATGCCCGATTAAGTTGTTCATAAATCAATATCGATGAGTTCAGGTCAGCCGGGGAATACTGAAGATTGTATACCTTTTAGCATGCACTCATTACAACGTAATAAAAGAGGAAGATTTCGTAGTTTGCTTTTGTAACATATGGTAACAACCTACTGAATCTTCGATTCATATTCACTTGCTGTTGTTGCTCTTGCAAGATTGTTGTAACACAGCCAGCTCCGAACGGGTTTCTCTCTTGACTTTTGCATCCCAATCAGGAATTTTATTAATATACTCAAGAAGTTCCATCAGTGAGGGGTGGTGGTGTAAGCAATCAAATGGAAGCGTGTATCGCTAAGGCTAGGGCAGTATTCACAAATCTGAGACAATTCTGACGACAGAGAAGCATATCTCTAAGGCTTACGGGTAGCGTATATCAAACAACAGTGACGGCTGTGATACTTTACGTAAGCGAAACATGGCCTCTCAGCGTAGAAGACCTGAACCATCTTCAGGTATTTGATCACCGATATCCGCGTTTAATCGCTGGTATCGGGTGGTCCCAACGAGTGAGCAACAAGGAGGTTAGGAAGCGGGTGTTTGGCACTGATTGTCAAACGAGTTCTTTTGTTCACTCCCTACATTTGCACAAACCTAGATGGTTAGGTCATGTGCTAAGGATGCCAGTTAGTTGTCTGCCACACCGAGTAATGTTTGTAGACGCCGCAGCCTACTGGCGCAAAATGCGAGGTGGACAGATGATGACCTGGCGTAGAGAAATGAAATCGTTCACGAAGGGGTTGGCTACTGTAGATCGAGTTCTCCTTCCGGGCTGGAGCCCTCGCGACTCACA